>JBBYHK010173070.1:16582-34411 GCA_038382065.1 Adansonia grandidieri | reverse complement strand
GAGCCTCATCTAAATTCTTGGGTTTAATTTGTGAAAGAAAAGCTACATAATTGCATGTATTTCTAAAAGATGATCTAGTTCTTACCCCTTACTTAGGATAACCAATTTTCTCTCCTTCTTTGACATAAGTCGACTCTCTAGGATGATTTCTTTCCCTTTCTATTTGAGTTGGCTCATGTAGTTTGTCCTCTTTTGGAGCTTCTTGATTTTGCATTACTTGTCCTTACTCTTTATTTGATGTTTGTTCTTGGTAAATCTTTACGTCATCATTATCAAAAGACACATTTCTCAAGGTTAAGTTAGCTTCATCAAATATAACATGTATTGACTTTTGAACAACCAAAGTTATCTTATTAAACACTCTATAAGCTTTGGAATTTATTGAATAACCAAGAAAAATACCTTCATCACTTTTTGCATCAAATTTACCAAGGTTATCCTTTCCATTATTTAGTACAAAATATTTACATCCGAAAAGATGAAAATAGCTAATGTTAGGTTTTCTTCCTTTAAAAAGTTCATATAGAGTTTTCTTTAGGATTGGTCTAACCATAGCTCTATTTATAATGTACTAAGAAGTGTTAATGGCTCATACCCAAAAATATCTTAGTAAATTGTTTTCACAAAGCATGGTCCTAGCCATTTATTCCAAGGTTCTATTTTTTCTTTCAACAACTCTATTTTGTTGAGGAGTTATAGGTGCCAAAAAATTATGACTAATACCATTTTCATTACAAAATTTATCAAAACCAAGATTTTCAAATTCTTTTCCATGATCACTTCTTACACTTGAAATAGAATAACCTTTTTCATTTTGGATAATTTTGCAAAAAGTAATGAATTTTTCTAAGGCTTCATCTTTAGAGCTTAAGAAGAGAACCCAAGTAAACCTAGAGTAATCATCTACAATAACAAATCCATAATGTTTGCCTTCTAAGATTAATGTTCTAGTAGTACCAAAAATATCAATATGAATAAGTTGTAATACTCTAGTAGTTGAAACAATATTAACTGGTTTGAATAAAGCTTTTCTATGTTTCCCTTAAACACATGTATTACATATTCTATCATTATCAAATGTTATCTTTGGCAATCCAACAACAAGGTCTTTTCTAGATAGTTTGGAAATTACATTCATACTAGCATGTCTTAATCTTCTATGCCACAATGAAGGCAAGTCATCATTATTAGCAATGAAACAAACTTTTCGAGAAGATAAGCCATCTAGATGCATAACATAAACATTTCCTTCCTATATCCTACAAAAACAATTTTATTTGTCATAATATCAACGACTTAACAATTCATTAATTCAAAAATAACTTTCATGCCTTTATCACATAATTGACTAATACTAAGGAGATTATGTTTAAGACCTTTGACAAATAGAACATTTTCAATTTTGGATGAAGAGTTGTTAGGTATGGTTCCAATACCTTTAATGTGTCTTTTTGAGTTATCACATAATTGATTTTTGTCACTGGTCATGTGTCTTGAGCATCCATGATCAAGGTACCACAAATTTTCCTTTATTGAATTTGCCTTGAAGCAATGCACTTCCTCCTACAACCACAAAGTCATATTTTCCTTTTAGGTACCCAAATTTTCTTTGGTCCTTGAGTATTAGTGTTTAAAATTTTTGTGCCTTTTGGAATCCATTTTAATTTGATAGCTTCATCTTGAGATGTGCTAACACCCTTAGGGACCCATACTCTCCTAATAAGCTTGCCTCTATGAGTGATGGTTTTTAAGGAACATGCATGGAATGTGTGACCAAGTTTATGGCAATGAGTAGATATGCTAAATGCATCAAATGATTTGTTTTGTGTTATAAAGAAATTCTTGAAGTGAGTTTTTTTCAACTCTATTATAGCCTAAACCATCTTTATGAAAGAATGTTCTTTTTGTTTCTAGCATGTTATTCAATTTTTGTTATGCCATATAAAACCTTGTAAATGAGTTATGCAAGTTTGTGTTTCTCTTGGTTAGATCATCGATATTGACTTGTAGCTCATCTAATTTTTTCTCAAGATCATCATTTGTTATGCTTAGTGTTTCATTTTCTTCCTTAAGTTTAGAAATCATTTTCTTATATTTTAAATTCATGACTTCGAATTCTAATGCTAATTCATCAAATGCATCTTGTAATTCATCAAATGAGTAAATATTAGCATTAGAAGATACCTTGGGCTCATTTTATGCCGTGAGACATTGGTTAGCCACCTCCTTATCATTATTATCAGATGTGTCACTATCACTCTATGTGGCCACTATAGCCTTTTTCTTTTGCTTCTTTGGGTTTAATTTCTTCCACATTGGACATTTAAATTTGATGTGTCCTGGTTCTTGCACTTATAGCAAATGATTTATTCTTTCTCTTTCTTGCCTGAGTCTCCCTTCATCATTTCTTTTCTATGAGGTCTTCTTGCTTTATTGATTCTCATGAATTTATTGTATCTTTTTACAAACATGGCCATTTCTTCATCTTCCTCAACCTCTTCCTCATCATCATCACTAGGAATGGTTGTTTTAAAGGTAATACTTGCCTTCTTTGATGGCTCTTATCCATGCTTGATCTTCATCTCATAGGTTAGAAGAGAACCTATGAGTTCATCTAAGAAGAGTGTATTGGGAAGAACCTATGAGTTCATCCAAGAAGAGTGTATTAGGATCTTTAGATTCTTCAATTGCTGTCACTTTTGCTTCCCAAGACTTAGAAAGACTATTAAGTAGCTTCTTCACCATCTTTTTATTTGGATAGGTCTTTTTGGTGCCTTTAACCTATTGATAACATCTGTAAACCTATCCGACATTTTTTTGATGGTTTTATCTGCCTTCATCTTGAACAATTCATAGTTAAGTGTAAGCATGCTTATTTTGTATTCCTTGACTTGATTTATTCCTTTATGTGTGGTTGCTAACTTGTTCTACACTTGCTTGGCATTATCACATAATAAGACTCTATTATACTCACTTGGACCAAGAGCACAAAATAGTGTGTGCATGGCCTTAGAATTTAATTGTGCCATTTTGGTATGTTGTTCATCCTATTCTTCTTCTTTCTTTGGCATAACATAATCTTCAACTTTTTTCTTTGGGATGAGTGGTCCATTAACGATGATATTCCATCCTTCATAGTCATTTGTTTGGATAAAGAGCCTCATCCTTGTCTTCCAATATAAGTAGTTGTCACCATTGAAGAGTGAATGTCTCATGATGGAATGTCCTTCAAGTCCAATGGCATTTGCATTTGTCTCAAATGCCATGAGACAAACTTCATCTTAGCTTTTCAACTCTTGTAGGCTTCTTGAGGCTTTGATTGCCATGTTTGCATTCTCTATTTTTTAGCTATCAAAGATCTTTTCTCAAGGTTGTAAGACTATAATAGAGACCAAAACTCTGATACCAATTGTTAGCTCAAGGGAAAGATCAAACCAAGAGGGGGTGAATTGGTTCTTATAAAAACTTAATAAATTTAAAGTAAATTGAAAATTAAAAATAAGTTAAGGGTAAGAAAAACAAACAATCAATGTATAGAGGTTTGGTCATTGAACTTGGCACCTATGTCCTCTCTGCTTGGTACTTTCTTCCTAAGGTGATCCCCACAATTCACTAAACAAATTGTTACCTTTGAGGCTAAGGTATAACTTTACACCACTATCTTTTAAGGCTTAGATAGAACCTTTCAATCCCTTTGAGAATTCTACCCTAAATTCTTAAATCTTTTCACTCACTTTCACATAACCCCTTTTGTGATATGAATAAAGTATTTTACAAACAGATTGAACCTCTAGTAGGTAGATGTTTGCTGGAATTTAAGTACAAGGTGAATGAGATACAAATAGGCTTGAAGAGTATAAATTTGATACAAGTAAAAAATGAAGAATTTAAAGATTTTTTAGCTTTTGTTGTTCAATGATTTAATGATTTTTTGTATCTTTGCTTCTTCAGTTGTTGTGAACCTCTATTTATAGCTAGAAATTGATTCATAGATTGGGCATTTAATGTGGTGGTTAGAGAGTCGTTGTAGCTTTCATAAATGCTTGTTTCCATTTAGGCCCGCACTATAGTATCGATACAATACCAATAGTATCGATACAGGAATAAAAAAAGTGACTGTTACAGCCTGTTGTATCGATGCAGGGAGCTGAGTATCGATACTAAGCAAGCTGTATCAATATAAACACACTTCTATCGATATATTTGAGGGTTTCAGCCAAACTTTGGCTACTACCAAGCCTTGTATCGATACACATAGGGTGAGTATTGATACTAAGCAAGCTGTATCGATATAGACACACTTGCATTGATACATTTAAGGGTTTCAGCCAAACCTTGGTGACTGCCAAGCCTTGTATCGATACACATGGGGTAAGTATCAATACCAAGCAAGTTGTATCGATACAGACACACTTGTATCGATACATTTGAGGGTTTTAAGTATAGTATCGATACATTTGTTTCTTTGTATCAAGAGAAACCTTCAAAAATGTTTGTAAAATAATTTTTGTTGACTCAAGCATAACTCAAAAAATATTCTAAGTATAAATATACATTTTGGACCATATATTTTTTTTGACAAATTACAAACTTAATACTTTTCAAAAATTTTTTCAATTTAAACACAAATACCAAGTTGAGTATTAATTTTAGCTTAAGTTGTTTGTTATATCAAAACCGAAATCAAAGTTAAGACATAATACTAATCTAAGCTTGTTTCTAGACATTATCCAATTATTTTCTTAAGTAATTAAGGCTTTTTATGAGATATATGTCATCAAGGTCCTATTTATTTATTTCTATTTATTTGTTAACTTAATTGTTGATACCTTGATTAACTGAATATATTTCTTACCCTTATGATTAAATTGCCTTTGCCATAACTTAACGCTTAAATCCATTTTATTTTAGAGCAAAGCAATGTTTCCCGTTAAGGCCTTTTCTAGGTTTTTTGCTAAACTATTAGGGAAGATTTTGAAAATCATCCTAATTTGAAATTTCTTTTCGAATTAATAAACTGAGAATTGTTTTTTGAAATAAAAACTCCTATGATCCCTCAAGCAAATGAGGGTCATAGGAAATCTTAACATTATTAAAACTTAAGATTTTCCTAATAAAATCATTTTTTTAATTTCTTTATTGGAATATTATTAATTCCATCCTAAATTAAATTGGTTTGTCATATTTTTTGTCATGATAAAATTGACATTTTATGTTAAGACATAACACATCCATATTTGTTTTCTTATACAAGATAACGCAATGTCTTTGGGTTAAAGTTTTTTTCCATGATCTTCTACCAAACTATCGACGAAGATCTTGAAATTTTGAAAACACCTTTTTTCCAAAATAATGATTTGAAAAACATTTTCCAAAAATAAAATGAACTATTAAGGAATATAAGAAACTCTCAAAATTATGAGAAGTTAATATCTTTGACAAATAAAAAATCATAAATAATATTTTAAGGGGACTATAGCTAACTATTGGGAAATTAAAATCATGAAACTTGGCCTTAGATAACTTATGGCTACTACGTACTGATTTAAGGCATAGTAACCTTCCCTATGCATAACCGACTCTTGAACCTAACTCTCTTTCTAGTTTTCAACGTAGACCTTAAAATTAGTATTTTTAAAATGACTTTTGAAATTTTTGGACCAATTTTAATAGGTGTTCGATCACATCTAGCCCAAAAATATTGATGTTGACTTTAATTTCTTAGCTATTTTTTAATAGCCATATTAGAAAAGTCGGACAAGCAGTTTAGTTTGACAACCCAATCCTATTCTTAAACAAAAATTATTTTTTTTGCTATAATGTGTCAAGTTTGTATTCGGTAAGTTATGACAAGGGATATATATTTATAACTACATTGGCATTTGCATCTTAGAGGAAACTTATATCACTCAAGGAAGACATTTTCATTTGCTCCTTGGTAATGAACATTTATGTATATTGAATGAGAGCATTTGCATCCTAAATTGCATATGGCGAAAGAAGAAAACCAATCCTATTCTTAAACAAAAATTATTTTTTTGCTATAATGTGTCAAGTTTGTATTCGATAAGTTATGACAAGGGATATATATTTATAATTGCATTGGCATTTGCATCTTACAAGAAACTTATACATTACTCGAGGAAGACATTTTCATTTGCTCCATGGTAATAAACATTTATGTATACTGAATTAAAGCATTTGCATCCTAAATTGCATATGGGGAAAAAAGAAAAATCATGAGCCAAGAAAATGAACAAGCACACGATTAAAAAAATTTTAAAAAAAATTCTAAATGGAGAATTTTTGTATATCTTCTAATTGATTAACTTTAAAAGATGAATTTTTAACTAAAGAAAATTTTTAGTGCGGGTGCTAGATCTTAGGTGGTGATATTTGAAGCATTTAATGAATGAATTCTTAGTTTTGTAAAACCTTCAATGGTGATATCCAAAGCATTTGATGAATGAATTCTCATTTTAGTAAAACTTTCGATGTTGATATCTGAAGCATATAATGAAGGAATTTTTATTTTAGATAAGCTTTTAATGGTGATATCTGAAGCATTTAATGAAGAAATTTTCTAGTGGTGGTACCCAAAATCTTCCACATTCAACTCTTGTTAATATCCAAAGCTTCTAATAATGATATCTAGAACCTTCCATGGACAAGCCTTTTATGGGAATATTTGAAATGCTCGAAAAGAACCTTAGACATTAAAGTGTTTGTCATGATATCCAAAATCTTATTTGTATGGGTCTTCAATGGATATATCCAAAGTGTTTGAAAAGGAATTTGACACATTCAAGTATTTGATGGTGATATCTAAAGCTTCTAGTAGTTATATCTAGAATCTTACAAGGATAAGTCTTCAGTGGTGATATCCAAAGCATTTGGAAAATATACCCATTCAAGTCTTTAGTCATGATATCCAAAGTTTCTGGTGGTGATATCCAGGATTTCTCATGGTCTAAGTCTTTGGTGGTGATGTTTAGAAATTTCCATGGCTAAATCTTTAGAGGTGATATCCAAGGCTTATAATTGTGATATCCAAAATTTCTCATGGTTAAGTCTTTGGTGATCATATCCAAAATTCTTATGGTTAAGTTTTTAGTGGTGATATCTAGAATTTCTTACGGTTTAAGTCTTTGGTGGAGATATCTAGAAATTCCAATGGTTAAGTCTTTGGTTGTAATATTCCAATAGTGATATCCAAAATTTCTCATGTTCAAGTCATTGATGGTGATATCTAAAGCTTCTAGTGGTGATATCCAAAATTTGCTATGGTTAAGTCTTTAGTAGTAATATCCAAAGCATTTTTTTTTTTAAAAAACTCACTCATTTAAGTCTTTGGTAGTGACATATGAAACTTCCACTAGTGATTTATATTTTCTTTATAAAGTTAAACTTGTTTTCTTAAGACGAGTTAAGACTTGAGACTACCATCGAGGTCTGCTCTTTAAATAAAATCATTAAAATCTAATTTATCAACTTAATGGATTAAATAGAAAGAAAAAGCTCTTTCCAAGATGTGATTTCCAAGCTAGACAAAATTATTGTCCATAGTCTTTACTTTATTCCTTGTTCTCAATAATAAATGAAAAGGGACAATAGTTAACACTTAATTTTTTTGGTTTTTAAATAATTAATTTTCTTTAATTTTTAGTCACCAAAGAATGTCTTGTATCTCTAATTGGACATTTTGGAAAGGTGGTTGATAGGAAAAAATTGAAGAAATTAAATTGATGGAGCAAATGAGTTAAAAAATGTAAGGATTAAGTTAGAAGAATTAAAAGTTTGGAAAAAAAAGAATTATGGGGGAATTGAGGAAAAGAAAATTTGAGAAAATTCAAGCAAGAAGAAGCAAAAATTGAAATGTCCAATTACAAGAAGAAATGATAAAAAAAATACTATTGAAAGATTAGATTGTGAGAAGCGGGATTAAGGCCTCAATTGAAAATAGATAACCTAAGGATTAATTAAAAATAGTACAAAATTTGAAAGAAATCAAAGTAAAGGCCTAATTCATAAAATTGAAAGGGGAAGAGGCAAAATTAGTGAAACTAGGATACTAGGTGAGTGCAATTATAGATCAATTAAAGAACATAAGGTGAAAGGAGAGGGAATTGAGAAAGGGACTAAACTAGAAATACTCAAAAATTAAAGAAATCAAATTGGAGGACTAATTCATAAAATTCAAAGAAGAGGGGCTAAAATCAATGAAATTAAAGTCTCAAACGAGCACAATTGGAGATCAATAGAAATAATTGAGGTGATATAAAAGGTGGAATTGAAAAAAAAAATCAAATTAAAAATAGTGGAAAGTTTTAAAAGTGAAATTAGTACCAATCGGTAAAATTGAGATGGGGAAAGGCAAAATTAACTAATTAGGATAATAAAGGAATATAGTTGGAAAATTACTTTAAGGAATTGAGATAACGAAAAGGTGGAATTGAAGGACAATTAAAGGAAAATAATGATGGAGACCAAATTAGGGAAAAATTAAAAAGTTGGAGAATTTCAATTGAGAGCCAAATTAAAAGAGAACAATGAAGGAAAAATGGAAATTCATAAAATTAATAACCTAATTGAAAAAAATAAAAGATATATGGAGGAGATTCTAACCCATCTAACCACCCTTTGCTATGATTTTTTATGCTTTTTTTATTTAAGAAAAAATTCCACACCAGACTCTTTTAAAGTCTAATCTAAGTTTCCTCTCCAAATATCTTTATAGGTATATGGATGCCTTGGAAGGAAAAAGAAAAATATTTCTTAGAGGGTTTCTTCTTTTTTACAGATATTTTTTATTATAAAGTAATATTTCGAGTTAAGATATTCTTTAAATCTTTTGCCATGCTTTTAGAAACGATTTTGAAAGTTTTGATTAACATAAAATACCCTTTTTCAAACTATGATTCAAAATTTTTTCTTTAAAATGAAAAATATCATATCCCACCAGACACTCAAGAAGTATAAGAAATTTTATGGTTAAAAGAAATTTGAGTCATTCTTAATAATGCAACTTCATGTTACTTGTATGATGTTAAATTAGGGTGTTTTATGATTTTTTTTTTAACTTCTCTCAATTTAGTCATACATTACATTGAAATGTAGAAATATTGGTTATACTCATAAAAATTGGATTTAATTTTGAAAAAAAGGCATTGTTCAAGTTATGGTACCTTTCGAATCTTTTGCCATGCTATTGGGAAGGATTTAAGAAATTATGGTTAACACATAATCACCTTTCCAAATGATGATTTGCATTCCTTTTTGAAAAATGAAAAATCTTATATTTTGTTGGACTATCAAGGAATATAGGAAATTTTTAGTTGCATAAATCTTGGATCATTTTCAATAAGGAAACTATTCTTGTCATTTTATGGAATTATTTTTTAATACTAAGATTGAAAGAAACAACCATCAAGATTCAAAGATGAAACATGGTTAATAGGTTCCAATTTACATGTGTTTTGGGGTATTTTAACTTTCCCCATACATAACCAACTCCTAAACCCATTTTGTTTTCCTTCGGCTTTAAAAGATGAATTTAAAATTCATATTTTAAATGGAACTTTAATAAATTTCAAATTTTTTTAAAAAACTAATTTTAATACGTGGCCATTTATACCTAATACAGAAAAATTGGTGGAACTTCAAAACATAGCCATCTCATGATGGATAAGTTTCCTCACATATCATTTTTATAGATGATGTTTTAAATAATGGTCTTGTTGAATTAAAGCACAAGCTAGTACCAACAAGCAAAGTACCTTTTGTTTTAGCCCATCAATGTCAACAAGTCTGCTATACTTGTTATCTTTTTAATAAAAAGAGAATTTTGGATTGGTTGGGTCTCTTTAAAAGAAAGGCTAAGAGTAGATTTACTCATTGACCTTATACAAAAGACATAATTAATCTTAACAAAATGTTTTATCAAGAAATAGAAGTGCCTTTTTTTGCCAACTGTAATATATTTATAAGATCTTGAAAATTTTGAACTTCTTATTTATAGATAATTATAAGACATAAATTTTGTTGTAGCAAACCATCAAGAACAAAATGATAATGATAAATATGAATAATTCAGGGAAAGAAAGATGAATAGGAAAAAATGATGACAAAGAAAAAGAAAAGGTAAAAGAAGATAATTATGATGAGGATGTCGATGATGATGACAATGACAATGGTGATGAAGATTAAAAGTCAAAGTTAGAAAGTTTGTACTTACCTTATTATTATATTATGTTTTGCTATATAATACAATGTTATTATATTCTTATTACTTCAAAATAAATTTATATTGAGTTTTTAAGTTCATTTGTTTTTTACTAATAAATTTGGTGAATGTCAATATTATAGATAAAATGCAATAAGTAGTAAAAAGTCAAAACAAACAGAAAGGTGGCATATGGGTCATATTCTGAATAGCCAACATAAGATATGGGTAATCTGATGGCCTTTCAACCTTACATGCTAATAACCTTTCTTTTCTATGGCACTCTCGAAAATAGATTATGACCTGGTTAATAACCCATAAACCATGGATATTCCTTGAAAATTGAATTAATGATCAAGATACTTGACTTGTAACTCCTTTAGGTACCCATTGTTGATACAACAGCTCTTGGCTACTCCAAGAAATAAGATAGAGTTCTAACAAATGGATTGCCAACATTAGTTTATCTTGCTGATAGGTTTCATTCGTTATATCTTCAAGATAGTAGGTTCATTGTATTTTTCTTAATTTAATTTTTTAATAATAATTCATTTCATTATTTACTTATTCCCATTTTATGGATTAAAATACTTTGCTTTTATAGTACTTTCATGGATAGTTATGTCAAATCAGCTATTTTTACATCAACTATTGCTTTAACAGACCTAAGCCTACTTGGAAAGAGGTTCATTCTAATCTCAAGGAATCCATGTAGCATTTATTGTTGGTATATGCCATTGACTAGATTAGGACATGGGAAATATATATATACATATATCAATTAATTGCAAACCAATCATTAATATTATTGACAAAAGGTTTTCCTTCATGTTACTGGCATAATTGACCATGATGAGATCACTTATAGGATGAATCCCATAAAGCTTAAAGGGCCTTGCAAAGGAATCATAACATATTACAATATGGGATATTATGCATTAAAGCCAACTTCCTAAAAACATTTTTGGTTATTATATTGTTAAGATAGTGCATTGCCAATGCTCAATGACTAGTACATATTATGCCTTCCTACTTATGAAGAAAAAAATTGGTCTCATAGAATGCCATGGTGATGCTTATTTAAGGAAACAATTTCATTGAACATAGCCTTATGAGAGCTTCATTTGGTATTACTTACTTAATTGTATATGAAAATGTTCCCACATGCTAGTTGTGTAAATAGTCCTTTGACTTGGGATAGAATATCATCTTGTATGTGGAGTTTTATACTTAGAAATCAACATGATAAGGTTTACTTTGATGGATGTCTAAGGTAGATAGTTTTAGGTATGCCATGAAACATATAAAGGTAATGAGTAATCCAGAGAGGATACACCACTCCTAGAGACATAAAAGATATATCATATTTGCTTTTAACTATGGTTAATAGGATTAAAGTCCTAGGTTAAAACATAGTGAATTATGAGGAATTATTTCTCATAGTTTCTTTATCACTAACCATGAGTTATAAGAACTAACATGAATTGAAGCATGAGTAGATATTGTACCATGCTTTTACTTAATTCGAGGTGTTTTGTGAAAAGACCGAACTACATTAGTAGGCTAGTCATTAAAAAGTTTCAAACATCTTAAAAATTACTCTACAACATTTTGGTGGTCATTATGAGTTACTAGATCCCACTCTTAACCTTGGGGCATGCATTAGTTAGACTATGGTACATGCTCATTGCCAACATGTTGGAAACCTAATGGTCACACATAATAAGACGGAATTGTTGGATTA
Source organism: Adansonia grandidieri (assembly GCA_038382065.1). Lineage (NCBI taxonomy): Eukaryota > Viridiplantae > Streptophyta > Magnoliopsida > Malvales > Malvaceae > Adansonia > Adansonia grandidieri. The sequence goes on along the minus strand of JBBYHK010173070.1, from coordinate 22,445 downwards.
AATCTGAGATTTAAATTTAATTTAATAAAAGATAAATTAAATGGAAAACTTAACTGATTAATTCAATTAAGATTTGTTTAAGACATAAATTTTGACTTATAAAATTTGAATTTTTATTATCTTTTTATTACATGGTGAATAAGATTTTCTTATTTGAATTAAATGTCTTAATTTGGACATACCTTGTCTTACCTGACTATATCTTATCTTGAAGTGAAAAAGAGTTTTACTTGGACTAAAAGTTTGATAGAGAATCAAACTGGTCACTTTCTGAAGATTCTTGATCGATTGGTATTATTTAGATATCTTGGTTTGTTAAATATTAGATTACTAATATTATACATGATAAATTTCAAGTTAAAATAATTTTAATTAGATATAAGTTTTATTCAGATAAAACTTATTAGGAGGTCCATCAAGGTTGAAAAACTCATATGACTTTATTTTGGACCAAGCTATAGTATGTCTAGCTAACATTAGCCAACTCTCTCGTAGACATCTAATTTCATCAAGCTCTTTTTTTTTAACAATTCTAAATATTTGAGACTAAAAACCAAGCGGTTGCCTTGGCAAGTGTTGACATCCTCCAAAAGGAAATAAGCATTTTCAAGACCTTTTTCGTCATGTCTAAATGGCCATACATATAGGTGACAGAAAAAATATAGTTTTGAGGGTCAAAAAGAATAAATCTAAGATAAAAATGATGAATAAGCAAGAGAAAAATTAGTCTTTAAATATTTTCATAACCAATTTTGATATTTATTTTTTGCAGATGATATCTTGATTAAATTTCTCTATTTTTAGAGATTTTTCAAAATTTTTTGTGAAATTTGGTGAATTGACTGTCATATATTTTTACTAATACTTGTGTTGTATTTATATCGTTACTCATTTTCAAAAATTAAAAATATTCAAGAAAAAATTTGTATTTCCATTTTTTACCATGAGGTGTCAAGTTGTCAAAATTTATTTTTTTAATTTTGAATTTTTCACAATACCTAAAATGTCATGATCCTCAAAATTTGTTCGGTAAAATTTGTTTCGAATTTTAGGTTTTCATCTTTATTATTTTTTTATTAATATTTTGAGTAATGTGTTGAATTTTATTCATTTTTACATATTTGAACGTATTTTTAAAATTTTTTTAGTTTCAAAATATGAACTTTTTCTTATTTGTAAAATTTTTTAGAGTTTAGATTTCAATAAAATAGCTTGAATATAGCTTTTGAAATTCTAATTCATTTTCATTAAATATCAATTTTTTTCATAAGAATTTTTCTTGCATAATTTTATGAGTTTGAGACTTCCAATCAAGATTTTTCCATTTATTCTATTTCTTTTATCTCCAATTTGTTTTTACATTTACTTATTTTAATTTTAATTTTAATTTTTAGAATTTTATAAGCTAGTTTCATGAAACTTAATTTAGTTAGATTTCAATTATCACCTAACAAATTTAGTTTAACTCTAACTATTCCATTAGGTGATATTATCTTGATCATCATCAAGTACATGGTAATGAGGCTAATAGTACAAGATAATTTAATGAATGCTTATCTTAATTTACATATATCCATGAAAAAAAATAATAAAAATATATTTCGATTTTTGGCCCAGGGGATTTTTCTTCCCCGTAGCCGAATCCTTCCCCTATAAATATGGGATGGATGATTCAAGTGAGTGGCTAATGGTTTTCCCAGAAAAGAATGGCAAAATATTTGAGCAAAATCAAGTTTTTTAGAATTTTCTGTATCTTTGGGGTAGAAACACATAGAAAATTTTTAGTTTTTATTCATTTCATTCATTTTTCTTCCTTTTAGTGAGACAAAATCATGTTTGCACTCATGGATTTTGATACATGTTGAAAGGTCCTGTGTGAAGGCTATGAACAAGATTCTTTGATTTAACTGTTATGTTTGATTTTTCTTAACAGTACTTGATTTTCTTCATGAAATATGTTTTTGTTTGTATGATATTGATTTTTTCATATATATGTGTGTGTGTGTTCATGTCGAGACTATTTTCCTTGGTATTTTCATGTTAATATGCTGATAAAACATGTTTATATGTTTATTTCTAATGATTTATCACATGATGATATTGATTAGAGCTTGGTAGAATTAGGATATATGATTATTGTGTTAGAAAATTTTTTATTGTTATATTTTTGAATGAAGGTCGAACCTCATGGTGGCTTTTGGATTTAATTTATTTATGATGATTTGGATTATTTAGTGATTTTTAGAAGTTGTGAGAACTAAAAAAGATTTTCTCAAAATTTTTAAAGCTTTGAATAGGTAGTTCCAAGATTGGCCGAATGTTTACAAGTGTGATTTGGTGGAGTTTTGATGTTTTTTAGTGCTATTTTTTAATATTAAGAACTATAATGACTAAATTGCAAAAATTATTTCTATGTCATCCAAGCTTGGCCGAACACTTCATTGACCTTTATGAACATTTTTCATGCACTTTAAGCTTGTTTAAATGTATATCATGCATTTTTAGACATTTAGGGACCTTCAGTAATTTTAAAAAGCGTAGGGATTCATTTGTATATATTGAAGAAATTTGTCCCAAGGCTAAAGGTACTTGGCTAAATGCTTTCTATGATTTTTGGGTATGTTTTCTATGTTGATAGTGATGAGTTTAATGTTATTTTGTAATTTTAAATCATGTAGAGACTAACTTGAAAATTTAAAAAAGTTAGGAGTCCATTAGGAAAGGTCTCACATCTTAGGGTTAAAAAAGTTATTTCCCCTTAAAAATTGCCTCTTTAGGGTATATCAGGTATTATTAGAATTTTTTTAGCACTTTTAGCTATTTTAGGTTTAAAATGCAATTTTGAGAGATTTAGCAACCTATTAGCAACTTTTGCAACTTAGGTCACACTTGGTATTTATGTTACCCATTTAAGGTATATTAGTCATTCTATATCATTATCCAGTAAGGGCATTTTAATAATTTAACCTAATCTTTTTTGTTTGTCGAGATGCTTTCATGATGAATATGCATAACAATGTTAGGTTCATCTTTCTATGATGTTTTTAAATCTTTTAGGGTTACTAGGATATTTTCACGATGATGCACACCTCAAGGGTATTTTAGTAATTTTATCTAGAACTGAGTCTTTTAGAGTTATCAAGATACTTTTATGTTGAAGGTATATTTTAAGGGACATTCCGGTGTCTTCAACCAACTTTGAGTCTTTAGAGTCTAGTATAGTACTTTTTGTCGAAATCGGGTCTTATAATAAATTTTATTATTTTTTATAAGATCAGAATTTTTGAAAATTAAGGCAATATCTCTCAATTAAAGTAGTTTGTGGAATCTCTTCCAAAATATAAGAAGGGTTCTATAGATTATTTTAATAATGAGATATCATTTTCAAAATGAAAATCAAGATTTTTAAAGTTTGTAAAAATAAAACATTCTGTATTCCTCCAGCTCTCTAGTAGGGTGCAAGAGATATAATGATAAAACCTTTCTTGTTCCTCCAGTCCTCTAGTAAGGTACATGAGATATTCTTATTCTTAAAAAATATTGAAAACCTAATTTTCCCATACAAAATAATAAATTTGTTCTATAAAATTTTATTTTGATATATTGGAATTATAATTAATATCAAATATTGAAATCAAATAAAAATTAAATTTTAAATTAACACTTACTTAATAAGGTATTGATTACCGGGCATCATGAAAGGGATCTATCATTATTCATGATTCTAATCGACTATCAGACCTTTTCATGTAATCTCTAGTATTATTGCAGATCTCGAAGTTTGTTTTTAATGGTTTTGTAGCCCTTGAAATATGAACTCCGGTGACTAATCTCACCTAGCCAAAATAGATTGGTGGCAACTCCAAAATAAATGGTTGTTTCGTAGTGACTATTTAGGGTTAGGTCGAGTAAAATGAATCTCAACAACTTAACCGCTGAAAATAAGAAAAAATAATAATGATAGGGCCCCTAAATAAAGAAAAATAATGATATATATATATATGTAGGAACGAGAGGTACACCTATCTTTTTAAGTCTAACTAGTCGGGTCTGCATCCTGACCATTTTGTGACATTCCTTATGCCATTTGATAGACATGGTTCAACCTATTCGGCCATGACACTAAAGTTGGAGTCATAATCAAATCACATGTCTTAAAATAGAAGAATTTCATCTGTAATAGAAGTTTCAAATGAGACTAAACTTTCATATAAAAAAGATAAAGGAATCAGCCAAAAGGAAGAAATTTTGTGAGATTATATTTGATAAAACACCAAGTTGTTAGAAGAAATTTCTCTCTCACTCAAGAAATTGAACCATTAGCCAATAGTAAGGGAAAAAAACACCATGGCTGAAATCCTCCACCGTTGAAAAATTTTTCTGTGCATCTGAGCAAAAGCCATCACTTTTTACCTTTTGGTTAAGGCCACAAACCTTCAAGCTAAGACTAGAGAACCATCGAACCTTAAAAAGGTTCCAATTACAATTTGTGTGAATCATTTTTGTAGGAAGGACATGTTTTAGCTGCTCATGATCTTAAATTACTTATTAAGGGACTGGACATAATTCTCTTGGTGTCTATAGGAGCTTGATAAACTTAAGATTAAGATATCTTTGAATCATGTTATGTTTTATTAGATAGCTGATTGAATCTTGTAAATTTTTGAACTCAATAACTCTGTGAAAATTTCCTTCTAAAGATCTATAAGGAAGTTTGACTATTTCTATGTTTAATCTTTCCCTACTATTTTCATTACATTTATCTATTTTATTTATTTCTATGTATGAGGCTGGACATAATCCCAATCTTGCATTTATTTTATGAATAATTTGTTATTATAAATATATACCATTATTTTAATTTACTTATCGAACATGTTTACATTTACATATTAATCATTATTAAATATGTCATTTTAAGGAAAAACACATGTGGTCTTTTGAAGAAATACCTATTGTTAGAGAGATATAGGAGGCCATATATGAAGAATAAATGAAGGATGTACTGTGAATAAAAGAAGACATTAGCTACAATGGATTTGATTTCCAGTTTTATCAACACCCCATGAAAAACCCCAAACCCTTTCCTTTTAACTTGCTTAGATTTCTACCCAAAGCTTCTTTTCTCTAACCGCCATCTCCCTCGTGACCTTAACCTAAACCTAAAATATACACTCGGACCCACCCATGATGACAATGATGATGACCTCCCTTGCTTCAATGGAAGAATAGTCATAATCAAGAATTTACAACATGCGAGGCAAATTTTTCTTCCATTTGTTGAAAACGTATTTCTTTCAAGGATATTTTTTTCTTCTTTTTTGAACTTTGCTAAATTGATGATTGTAAGCAGACCACCTATTATTTGTTAAATTTAGTGCTAACGATCTTGATTTTTTACTTGAAGCTGCAAGGAGAGTTAAACTTTATTATGATTATGTCAATATTAATTTAGGGTAAATTATATTTGTTTTGAGTTCATATATGAATTCAATGTTATGAAATTCTTAATCATTGCTTCAAAATAAGATTTGCAATTTTGAATGATGGGTTGTTTCAATCTTGAGTTTAATTGAATAGGGTTTTGGTTGTTTATTGAAAATGATAGAGTTTCTAGGGTCTCATCAAGAAAGAAAAGAAAAAGATGGTGATGAAGAAAAATAGGTAGTTTCGATATAAAATTATCAATTAAAGTTAAATCTAACGATGTTGCCTATTTCTATCGTAACTACCAAAACATAGAGGGTTAACTATAGAAAAAAAGCAGAAAAGGTTAAGTATCAAATAAGGTAAAGCACACAGGTGAAAGTAGACTTTTTGCTAATTTTTAATATCAAATATTTGTTCATCAAAAAGTTAAAAA
>JBBYHK010173070.1:1857-16482 GCA_038382065.1 Adansonia grandidieri | reverse complement strand
AAGGTAAAGCACACAGGTGAAAGTAGACTTTTTGCTAATTTTTAATATCAAATATTTGTTCATCAAAAAGTTAAAAATTAATACAAATCCTACTCATGACTTATAATTTATATAATTAATTGAGTATTAATGCTTTTCATGAATATGCAATTATTAAAAGTTGACAAATTGATTGAATGATGATTGAAACCACAAACTTGTTATAATTATCACTTTACTTTTATTAATAAATTAAGCTTGAGCAAAAACAATCAAATTCATTTTAATTATTTGTTCAATTAAAAAAATTATTTTGATACATTTTTTCATATTTGTTGGTATTATTATTGAAAGTTGTTGAATTTCAGTGAAAATATACCAAAAAAATTCAGGCATAAATAAAGACGGTAATTTGCTTGAACATATATATTACACAACATGGAACATAATTTAATAACTAATTATCTAACTTTATTCATTATTATTTATTAAAATATTATTTTTATTATTAAAAATTTTAATATAAAAATTATGATATTTGTGTTAATTAATCACGTGCAATGGGTAGTATAGACAAGTAAAAGGAAGGTAAAACATATATAGAACTTATATCAGCCTTCGCTAGCTAAAGTCCATTTGACCAACTATTTCTTAGTCCCTAAAACGACAATAGTAACAAACTTTGTCTTCTCACGTGACAAATGCTCACCCACATGGTCCGCATATCTGGAGAACAGATCGTCCATTATCGTCTCTCCAAAATGACTAGCAAGCATGGACTCTGAAATAGCTCTTATGCAATTTGCAACTTTTTGCCCACTTTTAAACTTGTTGAATACAAAATTTTCATTGTAAACATCGTCTTCAACATCCCAATTGACTTCAAACATTTGTAGCTGGTCAAGAACGAAAGACCCTTCCTTTTCGATGATTTTCCTCACTTCTTCTTTACACGGGTTATAGTAAGGCATATTGAATGAATCCACATCAGATTCCTGCACCAGTCTCTGCCAAATCAAATAGATTGTTCTCTAGGAAATGAGTGCCATGAATTATTATGATACATCTAGGGATTTAAATATAATGTTACGATAATTATTTTAAAATTTTAATTTTTTTATTGTAATTGATTGTAATAACATTCATTATATTTATAATCATTTATAATTATACCATGACCGTAATTTAAATCTCGTTGCATACCTATGTATTTAAGTGAATAAAAAATAACGAACCTCGGCCAGCAAGTCAAGGAGTGACTTTGTTAAAAGCTCCCATAAATCACAACAATCTTTGCTTGTGGGATCAGATATACTCCTACCAACTAAAGTAAGAAGCATTCGTCCTCCACCTACTACTTCCTCGGAACGTAAGCGTAAAAAATTCGAGAAATCCTTTTGAAATTGCTCACAATAAGCTTTGAATACGTTAGGAGGGCTTGACTTTGCCATGTATATGTTCCTCTTGTTGTTCTCAACTCCTTCTGGGACCTAAAAATCACTGACAATCAGAGAATTAATGATTTGGTAATTGAAAATTAAAATAAAGCCGGAGGTAGTGAAACGACTATATATTGTAAATATAAGACTATTAAATAGCATCTCTAAACTTATACAGTAAACTTGAAGTATAACATCTCATTGAAAATTATAATGTTGACACTAAATATTTTTTTGATTTGCCGAAGTTAGTTGTTACTAAACTATGAACATACTTATGCTTAGCTGAAAAATTTTTAAATAATATGTTAATTTGTTAGATGACTAATTAAGCATCTAAGTATCAGAGGATTAAATAGCAGTTACAACTTGAGTTATGAAAGATATTTATCACAATGGATGATAATAGCATCATTAAAATTTGCGAGTTAAAAAAAGAGCAGCTAACCTTCGAGAGCCAATGGAGACTATATGAAGAATGTAAGAAGTGCATGCTCCTGGTTGGAAAAAGTCTTTCATAAAAGGAGCCTGGTACCCCCGCGATGAAACAAAGTCCCGTGATGTCTCCCTTCTCTTCCTTGAGCTTTCCTTTAAAAGCAGGAACAGATCTAAAGAAAGTGTTGAAGTCGTTCCGCGGAAGATCATTTAGAAACACTTGAAACTCAGGTGATTCCCAGTGCGCTTGTTGGCAAATCCTAGTGATGGTGTCGATAACTTCATATGTTGGGAAGAACGTGTTGGGACCTGAAGCACAACCCAAATCTGCTATCTTAATACAAGAAACTGGAACGATGTTGCTCAACATCTCTTTGATGCTATCCTCCAGGATTGGCCTTGTCTTTGATAGTATCGTTTTCTAAAAAACAATCAAACAAGAACTGTTAAACAAATATATTTAATCGATAGATAATAATTTGTGCAGATAATGAAGAGAGGAAGATGCTTGTAATATGGAATTATTGGCATAGCTAACTTGTTTATCTCCCGCATTCATGCAAAGTACATTTAGATCTGCCATAGCCATTGCTTCTGCAGCTTCCTAGTCTGATGGATATCCCCGGAGTCTGCTGTTATCTATACCCTTATAAAGAGAGGGCAGATCAAGGATAAAATGGGATGCCTGCGAAGGCAATATGACAGATACGGACGAGTTATTTTCATCAATCAATTCAATTTCTTCAGACCCGTGGTTTCTTGTCATAAGTGGAATTTTGATATTTCATCTTTTTCCCAGATCTTCAGTTCTTGAAAATGGTGTAAACACAGGAAACACATGGATCTATTGACTTGTTTGTTGGGCCCAGATCCTCTACTACTTTTCTCATGGTATATGATGGTGATAGGTTTGATTTGCGGCCTTGGAATGAAATAATAGAATTGTTTTTAGTCCACGTAAAAAACTATTAAAATTATATTAAAACATTTAGAGGCAATAAATTATTTTAATTTTTGGTTCTCTCGATAGATTACTCGATATGTTTGATTGTCACTGGTGTATATTATGATAATGTTCTTGGGAATAACCATGTAGATATGAAAATTTTCGTAAAAGTAGACAATTTCGCTGCTCATTAGAATATTTTTTAAAAAATTTGATATTCTTCTTCAGTTTAACGACAGTTTTACCGTTAACTTGGGCACAAATTTACTTTTAAGAAAAATTGAAAATAAAAAATTTATAAAATGTTAATTAGCTTTGTCAAGATGTTTTATATATAATAAATAAAAAGATTCCCTTGTCTTTTATTCGACAGTTCACATACAAGTTGATGCTTTCCTAATCTGATAAATGATAATGACACGAAAGGCCATGAAAAGAACTAGTAGTTATTCATAATTTCCCATCTAATTGTTTCTATTGGGTGCCAATTTCTTATTTCGGAATAACGGATCTCGTCACCTGCTTCAGTAAGAATGTTTTTGGAGCATATTGCATGCAACTATCGAATTATAATTAAGTCCAATTACAATTAGGATTGGTATATGGAATATTCACCAAAATCTATTACAATTGATTAATTAGCAATCCGCTCAAATATTGCTTCAATATGGTTTGTCAATCGTTATGTATCAAAGTCACACACACACACACATATATATATATATGTATATGTATATCGGTAAAAAATAAAAGAAAAATGAGAAAAAGAAAGGAAAGGAAAGAGGGAGAGAAAAAGAAAGAAGGATTTGATTTATATTGTATTTATGTTATTTTTTGCATCATAATCAAATTTTTTAAAGCTATTATATATTTATATAAATTTTAATACGTTAATAATTAATTTTTCCTATGCCGTGTTCATGTTGTAAATTATGTTGTGCTTGAAATTACTAGACTTAATTGACACTATTCATTTAACTTTCAATTTTGTATCATATATTGTATTAGGATTGAAAGTTACTGCTTATCTAGATTAAAGTTGATAATTTTAGATATTTATACCTTAATTTAAAAACTAACCATATATGGGATATTTTAAATAAGAAGGGGGATCCACTTTTATAAATTTATATATGGTACATATTAGTACAAACCAACCATTGAATTAAGTAATACAATTGTACTTATTATACATGTAAAGTTTTAAATCAATCGACATCCCAATCATTATCAATCGAAAATATTGGTGTTTTCAATATATACTTAATAATTAAAAGTTTTCTACATAAAACAAATACTTAGACATTTTTTATTTAGTCAAAACTTAACATGCATGATCTACATGAATAGATGATGAAATATCATGATTAAATTAAACAAATATGAACTATATATAAAGTTATGAACGTGTGTATAATTAGTTTAGTTTTACACTAGTGTAAGTGTTAAATAGTTTGACATACTAGTTCTATTTAAACTTGGGCAAAATACCCTTGTGATTTAGGGCTAGTAACACTTAACTCCTTGTGTTTTAAAAGTGACATTTACCTCCCTTATACTTTCATTCCATCTACAATCCTTATAACATAGTTAAAAATTTTGATTAAATGTCTATTTTACCATGATAGTCATCTCTATTTTTCTTACCCACCCATGATATGTTAAAACCCTCTCATCATCTCCTTACCCTCCTGGTTTCTCCTCATATCTTGCGAACCATATTTTCTCTCTTTAATATCTTTTCCTATTTTCTGTCTCATTTCATTTCCTCTTCATTCCAATAACTGAAATTATTAATTTTTTTTTTTTCAAAAATGTTGTGGGTTGATAAATATAAACCCAAAACTTTGGAGCAAGCCATGATTCATCAAGACATTTCCAAAATCTGAAAAAAGAGGTACTTTTTTTTTTTAACTTTTTTCTGTCAAAATATTTAATCCGATTACCGCTAGTTTTTGGAATATTGCTTATTTTTGAGGATTTAATAGAAAAGTATATTATGGAAAGAAACAGAGAAGCAAGAAGGTTGAACTTGGCTTTATCAAATGGATTGCCTGAATGTCATTAAAGAAGTAGTAAACTTTGGCATTCATTCGGTTTCAAACTTTTTCATTTTTTTCTCTATATAAAGATTTTGTCAATTTATTTTCAGTTCATTTTGGTTAATCATTTTCCTAATTTTTTCTTGGGTTTGCAAAAGATGGAGAGATAGAGGGAAAGAAACAGTGAGGTAAGAGAGAGAGTGAGCAAGAAAGAAAGATCAAAATTGATATTTTTAATTATCTATATTTGGATATAAAAAATGAAGATGATTGTTTTTGGTTTTTGTGTTTCAACTTTAGTGAAAGGGTCACATGAGAATTAGATGGCTGGAAATAGTGGTTTCGTGAAGGAACAAAACCATCCATGAGCTTCGAGTTCACCGACTCATCAAAGCATTGAGTTTAACCAAGTTTCACTGTCTTCTTCTAACGGTCCAGTTAGGAAGAAGATGGTCAGCTTTTGTATTTTTTTGGCTTTTTAATGTCTGACAAAATTGAGAGGATTTAGGTGTTTCTGAAAAAATTGTTACTCTGTTAATTTGGGCCAAGTTGACATTTCACTTAATTTTTTAACAATGTTATAACGGTTTTAAACGAAATAGGAAGAAATGAAAATACGGGGAAAAGGTAAGTGTTACTTTTTAAAACACATGAGGCTAAGTATTATTAATCCTAAACCATGGGAATTTTTTGTAGTTGACCTTTTAAACTCTAAATTGCTTAAGTTAAGAATTAAATCTATTATACATTAATATAAATATTATATTCAAAACTTACCTTGTGTACGAAACCATATTTCTACTTTTATAATATGAGCCCTTCAATTGAAAAACCAATGAAGGGATGTAAGCTTGGCACATTTATGCGACAAGTTTTTCATTCTTTAATGAAAGTAAGAAGAAAAGAAAAGAAAAAGAAAGATGGAAGGAAAAAAATTTATGCATTCGTGCTATATTTATGTTATTTTTTAGTGTTGTAATTAAATAAAATATTATATATTTATATAAATTTTTGATATGTTCATAATTCATTTTATATAGATCTTGTCGTCTTCATGTCGTGTTCACATTATTTTTTCGTATCATTTATTTTTCTATCCAAAATTATTAGACTTAATTAGTATTATTCAAATAACTCTCAATTATATTGTTCAAATTAAATGATTCATTCTTTTATAACAATCTTTTCATTATTTTTTGAATATTTTTAAAATTCTTCTAATAAATATTTTTATTACTATAAAGTTATATAATACTATAATTATGGCCCCACTTTGCTTGGAGCTTTTTAATTTTTTTAAATTTTAATTAATTATTAATTAAAAATTAAATAAAATAAAATGTATTAAATAATAATTATGTATCAAAATTTCGTATTTAAAATTGGGTATAGATTTTAAATTGATCTGCGAGTTGTTTTGCAAATCAATCCCTTTAAATACATTAATTAAAAATAAAATAAAAATAGTTAATAAAATAAATTTAATTTTTTAAAACTTATTTCCCCAAGCGGATCGGATATAAATTCTAAATCAACATGCAGTTAACTGTAAAATAATCCTTTCAAATAAATTATTTAAAATTAAAATAAAACAAAAATGATTTGTATTTTATTTTTTCTAGAGTGGATTCGGTATAGATTCTAAATTGATATGCATATAAATGTTCTAACCTTTTAAATACATCATATTTAACAATAAAATAAAATAATTAATAGAATAAAAAAATATCTATATAACTTTCTTTAAACAGGTCGAGTACAAATCCTAAATCGATCTACAAATCAATGTGCAGATCAACTCCTTAAATATATTATTTAAAAATTTTAAAAATATCAATAAATAAAATAAAATTTTAAAATGTTTCTGTAATTATCTAGTATGTATCCTAAACTGACTCATGGGTCACGTATATGTTGGTTGGAATTCAAATGCAAAACTAAAAAATCATTAACGATAATGTAACAAAGTATAAATAAATAATCTAGCAAACTATAAATACGAATGAATTTTGGTTTTATCGAACCTAAAGAATGAAAGTTACGCTAATCAAGTTAAGGTTAGGAACCTTTAACATTGAAATGATATTTGCATGCTTCTCAGGTAGTTGACAGTATTCGTAACTCACCTCCAATGCCTTCTCAATCACATTACTGGTCCACAACACTTACCAAGGATAATAAGATGAACGAAGATGTGTTAATCTCTCCCTGATGTTAATGGTAGAACCTATATAAAGAAATGGAGGAAGAATATTTTTTCCAAATGAAAAAGCACCAAATAGTTTTCAATTTTGTTTCCTATAAAAATCAAAAAGCAATTATCAGAATTAAAATATGATAACAATTTTAAAATTCAAATTGTTCAATCAGGGATATTGTATGCAACTAAACAAACAACTTGGTTTAGTAAAGCTCAAAACACTGATAGGCTAGGCTCTAAAAAGATAAAGCCCACTTGACATTTGACCTAAACCCTAAATGTAAGCTCGAGTGGGCTTGGCTATACTCGTGCTTGCATGTGTGGTCTAACCTCATATAGACCTTAACCCTCAAAGAAAAGCTTAGGTGCCTCTTAGGGCTTAACCCCACATTAGAACTTAACTAATACATACCACATAAATAAGCCATATATTTTCAATGTTAGATTGCTCACTACCCAACACTACCAACCAATTTTCTTCCTTGTTAAAAGGGTATTATGAGATCAATTTCTCATTCAGCATAGATATTAATTGTGCAATGTGATTATGCATCATGTATCTATATATAAAAACCTACAAATTGGTATACATATCTCATATTTATACACACATATTGGGCTATTGATATCCAACAATCCCCACAAATAAAAATTGTCAGACTAAGATGACGAATTGACTTGAAATATGAGAGAGAATAACTTGAAGAGTTATTGCATAAAGATATGCAGCTTTCAGCCTTAAACCTTTCATAGTGACAGCTATCAGATTTATTTGGTTAAATAATGAGCTTGAGGCATTGAACTATTCAACCTTTCTTGTAAACCAAGAGAAACGCCACACAATCCCTTTTCGAATGCCCATGGTTCTCACATTGTGTTCATTTTGGCCCCGAACATGCCTTTGGTTTGTAAGAGTGCTATAAAGAATTTAGCCTTATCAATTCTCATAAAAATTAATGCATGTGCGAACATGGATCAAGATATCTTTATTTAGTGTCTTGAGCTTATTAGAGTAGTAAGTGGATGAAATAAGCAAGATTAATGATTAGGTCAACAAATCAAAAAGCATATGTATGGTGAATCTAGTAGCATAAAAATAGGCATCTGGTTAGTTGACAACATTTAAAGTATTAAATAAGCGTGTTGGGAGTTATTTCTATTAAATTATAATTTTTGTAAGTTGTGTCTAGGAAATAGCAGTTTATTGACTATAGTTTGATTTGCTAATGATCTATAATCAAGACTTAGCTTGCATTATAAGAGCTAAGCCTCAACATTGTTAAAAATATCTTTTAAGTATTAATCCAAAAGTATCCCAAAAAAGCTTTAGCATTGGGCTTCTTTTTTTATTTTGCTCATCGCTTAGTTTGTACATTGCTTTGCGTGGTGCTTGTTTTGTATTAATTGGTGGTGCATTTGTTGTATCCAATTGTGGTGAACTTAAACAAAGTAGTTTCTAGGACTCTCTTATTGTTGGATTCTGTATCCTAGAGCGTTATTGATTCATATCCCTTTATCTTTCATATTTTAGTTTTTATTTTTTGTCATAAAACCATGCCATTTGGTATCAAAGCTCCTAGTTTGTTTCTAAATTGTGTCTAACTGTGATGATAAACCTAAATACATCAAACTAGCCATTTTTCTTTTAGAAACAATGAATATACCACCTACAAGAATGGTAAGAGATAATACAATTTAGGTTTAAATGTGTGATGAGATTGAACAACTAAGGTTGCAAGTGCAACAACTAATGATGGAAAGGAATGTAAGAATGATGCTATCATTGTCTTATGTTGACAAAGATGAAAACTTTAATCTTATTGCTATTGGTGAAAAGGATTGATCCTCAAGTAATGATGATCCAAAAAGACATCACACAAAGTGGCATTATACAGGAAAAGTAGCTGAGATTAAAGCTAAGATCCCAGAATTTAAAGGTGAGCTTGATCCCAAAAGTTTCATTGATTGGCTACAAATTATTGATGGGATGTTTGAATATGCAGAATACCCTACTCACAAGAAGGTTCAAATAGTTGCTTTGACCCTTAGAAAGTATGCTTTTTTATGGTAGGAAAATCTAAACATAGAAAGGTTGCATAAGGGAAATGATAAGAATAGAATGTGAAAGAGAATGAGAAAAAAACTTTAAAAACATTATAATTTTTTTAAGCTCCATAGTTTGAAACAAGATGATATGAGTGTGGAAGAGTAAATTGGAGAACTTGAGTAATAGATAATTCTATGTGATATGAATAAGCCTCAAGAACAAACTATTATGCATTTTATTACTGGATTAATCAAAAGCATTGCTAATCGTGTTAAAGTTAGCACTTGTTTTTTAATGATATGTTCAAGCTGGCTTAATAGGTTAAGAAACAACAAAAGGGGCATAAAACTATGCTTTTAAACCTTTGATTAGATATGGTTCCTTTTTCAACAAGTGGAGTACAATTCCTTTGAACACTAAATGAGGATCCAATCTAAAGGTTGTTTCACTTAAATTTGAAACATCAAAGTCTAAGCCTTTTTTCTAAGGCAACTAATGCTTTATCATCCAACATTGGTTGAAAATGCTTCAAATGCTAAGGTTTTGGTCACATAGCTTCTAAATATCATAATAAGAGAATTATTTCTCTTATTGAAATAGAAAGGATAGAGGAAGAAGAAAAAAAGAAAACATCTTTGAGCATGAGATAGATCATGAAGAAGTGATAGATCAACCAGACGAAGGAGAATTACTTCTAGTTAGGAGGTTGTTTAGCCCTAATTAAGCAACAAGTGACATTGCACAAAAAAAGCACATTTTCCAAACAAGATGCACTGTATTTGGAAATGTTTGTTCTATGAGCATAAATAGTAGAAGCCATACTAATGTGGTGTCCACTTAGTGAGCAAATTGAACTTGATAATCAAGAACATCTTCAACCCTACAAGCTATAATGCCTTAAAAAAGTTAATGATTTAAAGGTAAAAAGAGATGTCTTATTTCATTTTCTATTGGTAGCATTATAAAGATAAAGTATGGAGTGATGTGATCCCTATGTATGCATGTTATTTACTTTTGGGAAGGCCACGATAGTTTAGTAAGAGATCAATTCATGATGGCTTTCAAAATAACTACTCTTTTAAGAAGGCTAGCATGGCTATTACATTGGCTCCCATGAAGCTAAACAGTTTACCTAAACAAAAACTCAAGGCAAAAACACTAGTAAGGATACCCTAGACTTAAGTGAAACATAGGTGAGAAAGGTTTTGACTGAACTTAAAGAAATCATGGCCTTGTCTATCATTGAAAATAAAAAGATGAAGAAGAAATTAGCAGCCTTTGATTCAAACTCTATTTTTTAAATTTAATTAAGTCTTTCTAGAAGAAATACCATTTATATTACCTCAATGAGAAACATATAGTATCATATTGAGTTGATTCCAAGTGCTTCATTACCAAACAATGCTGCATATATATGTAATGCTATGAAGACAACTGAAATTCAGAGGTAAGTTGATGAGTTTATTTCTAAAGGCATAGGGAGAGAAAGCATGAGTCTGTGTTTTGTTCTAGTAATACTGATTCCAAAGAAGGATAGGAGTATGAGAATGTATACAGATTGCAGAGCTATCAACGAAATCATTATTAATTATAGATATCCAATTCAAAGATTGGATGATATGCTTGATGAATTACATGGTGTAGCTATATTTTTAAATATTGATTTGTGAAATGGATACTCCTAAGTGAGAATTAGAGAAGGAGATAAATGGAAGACAACTTTCAAAATAAAGAGAGGACTTTATGAATGGCTGGTTAAGTCATTTGGACTTATAAAAACTCCTAGTACATTTGTGCAAATGATAAACATTGGTCTTAAACCTTTCATTGGTGAATTTGCTATTGTCTATTTTGATGACATTCTTGTGTATAACAAATCTAAAACAATAGCATATTGATCACTTTATTCAAGTGTTTCAAACTCTCCAAGTAGAAAAGCTTTATGGAATTTTAAAGAAATACCACTTTCTCACATAAAATGTGGCTTTTTTGGCTATGTTATGTCTAATAATGCAATCAAGGTTAATAATAGCAAAGTTGAGGCCATTATCAGTTGGCCTACTCCATAACCCATACATGATGTTTGAAGCTTTCATGGACTAGTATCCTTTTATAAGAGATTTATCAAATCTATTAGCACTATCATTGGTCTTATAATTGATTACTTGAATGGAGAATCCTTTAGATGGACAGTAGCAGCTCAATCAAACTTTGAAAAGATCAAAGAAATGGTTGTAAAGTCCATGTCCTTGCTTTGCCAGATTTTGAGAAAGTTTTTAAGGTGGAATATGATGTATTTAGAGTAAGCATTATTGTTTTTCTTATCCAAGATGGCAAACCACTTGCTTTTGTAGTGAGAAGCTTGGAGACTCCAAGAAGAATTATTCTAGTTATGATAATGAATTTTATGTAATCATTAGACCATTTGAACTTTGGAATTATTATCTACTACCTAAAAAGTTCATATTGCATACTGATCATGAGGCCTTAAAATTCAAAGATGCTATTCTAGTTGTGGTAGACAAGTTCTTAAAAATGGCTTATTATATTCTTTAGAATAAGATTAATAATGCTTCTTATATGATAGATTTGGAATTTAGGAAAATGGTTAAGCTCCATGTTATGCCGAAGATAATTATTTTAGGTAGGGACCCAAGTTCCTAAGCTACTTTCAAAAGACATAGTGGAAGAAGATTGGCATAAAACTTCTTTTTAATACAACTTGCCATCCTCAAATTGATGGATGAATCGAGGTTACAAATAGAACACTTGGCACTTTGCTTAGGACTTTGGTGAAGAACTTGAAAGAATGGGATTTCTTACTTACTTATACTGAATTGCTTATAATCATGCTCCAAACAGAACTACTAGTCATTCTTCCTTTGAAGCTATTTATAGAGTCAATCCACTCACTTTCATTGACTTGATGCCCTTGCCAACAAGTGATAAATGGGTGCTAAAGTAGAAGTAAGGGTAAAACAAATTAAGAAACTTCATGAACAGATTCACCAATGAATTGTCAAGTAAAATAAAGCATACAATAAACAAGGAAAAAAGCATTGCAAGCCTACATTTTTCAACTAGTGATTTAGTGTAGATTCATCTAGGGATGGAAATATTACCCTATAAAAGAAAATCTAAGCTTCTGCCAAGGGCAGATTGTCCATTCAAGATTCTTGAGAAGGTAAATGGCAATGTGTATAAGGTGGAATTACTTAGAGATTATGGTTTTTTAGCCACCTTCAATGTGGCTAACTTATCCATTTATCTTAAAGATGATAGGCTTTGATTTGAGGGTAAATCTCTCTTAACAAAGGGAGGATGATGCAGGTGCAAACATAAATCAGGATAAGATATCTTTACTTAGTGTCTTGAGGTTATCAGAGCAACAAGTGGATCCAATAAGCAAGATTAATGATCATGTCGACAATTCAAAAGGCATATGCATGATGATTCTGGTCATATGCTAAAAATAGGCATATGGGTAGTTGATAACATTTAAAATATTAAATAAGCAGGTTGGAAGTTGTTTCCATTAAATTGAATTTTTGTAAATTATGCCTAAGAAATAGCAGTTTATTAATTATAATTTGATTTCCCTATGATCTATAATGAAGGCTTAGCTTGCATTATAAAAGCTAAGCCTCAGCACTGCTAAAGATATCTTTTAAATATTAATCCAAAAGTATTCTAAGAAAGATTTAGCATTATGTTCCTTCTTTTATTTTGCTTATCGCTTAGTTTGTGTGCTGCTTTACATGGTGCTTATTCTATATTAATTGAAGGTGCTTTTACTATGTCCAATTATGGTGAACCTAAAAGCATTAGTTTCTAGGACTTTCCTAGTGATGGATTATATATCCTTGAGTGTTCTTGATTCATATCCCTTTATCTTTCATGTTTTAGTTTCTACTATTTTATCATAAAACCATATAAAAATAGCTATGTTTCACTCACATAGGTGATTTCTTGTCAAAAGTATCCTGCAATACCCACTTAAGTTCATCAAGCTATAAGAATCATTAAAAGCATAGCTTAACTCTTTTGCAAGTATCACTAATTCACCATAGGATTGAGTAAGACTATTTAATTCTTTCAGTGCCTACTTTAAGTTAACATAATTTGTTTGTCCCTTTGAACTAAGATCTTAGTATCTTCAATCAACTAGGTTAGGTCACCATTATGTAACTTTTAATTCATAGGCTTAAGTCTTATTCCTCTCAATGATTTATAGACTTGCTCTTACATTAAGCTTTTTGTGATTGGATCCATGATTATCCTTTGATTTATAGAATCAATAGAGATAATTCCATTTGAGAGTAATTTTCTAACAATATTATGTTTTTGATGAATGTATCGAGACTTACCATTATACAAACAACTCTACACCCTATTAATTGCAAATTGGCTATCACAAGTTTTCTGCCAACATGAAATATCTTTCAAAAAATTTTGATGTCATTATGCTTCTTCTCCAGCTTTATCTAAAGCTATAGACTTAGATTCCATTATGGATCTGGCTAAACATGTTTGTTTAGAGATTTCTAAGACATTGCAACTATTCTAATAGTAAAGACAAATCTGCTAGTGGATTTCAAGTCTATAGTATTTGATATCTAATTTGCATTGTTGTATCCTTCAAGTACAGTTGGATATCTCTTATAATGAAGTCCATAATTCGAGGTTATCTCAAATAATTGAAAACCCTTAAGATGTAATGATTTTCTCTAGGATTACTTGTAAATCTACTTAGTTTGCTTACTAAGTAAGCTACGTCAAGTTTTATGTAGTTCATAAGATACATTAAGCTACCAATTATACATGAATATTTAAGTTAAGATATTGTGTCACCAGTTTTAGATGTAAACTTATCTACGAGGGTTGTGGCTATATTTATATCATTCTTATTGAACCTCTCAAGGATTTTATTCAAGAAATGATCTTGAGTTAATACTAAACCATCTTTTAATTCCTAAAATCACATCCACTGCACCTATATATTTAATGTCAAACTTATTGGTCAACCATGATTTGGTATCTCTAATGATCTTATCATAATTGCCTCAGATCAACATATCATCTATGTATATACACACAA
This sequence comes from Adansonia grandidieri, assembly GCA_038382065.1. Classification (NCBI taxonomy): domain Eukaryota; kingdom Viridiplantae; phylum Streptophyta; class Magnoliopsida; order Malvales; family Malvaceae; genus Adansonia; species Adansonia grandidieri. The sequence continues at coordinate 2,296 of JBBYHK010173070.1, read as the reverse complement.
TAACATATTTTTGAATAGTATACTTTATGTATACACATTTATCTCAATCATTGATGTGAACCCATTTGACAACATTATTTGATGTCATTGTTTTGGTGCTTGTTTTAAACTACATAATAATTAACAAACCTATACACCTTTCTTTCTTGAACAAAAACTACAAGTTGTTTGGGTTACTCCATATAGATTTCTACATTCCAATTCTCCATTCAAAAAAGCAGTCTTACCATCCATTTAGTGCATCTCGAGATTGTTAAAAGTCCTTATAGCTAATATTTGAATGGATTTTATTCTCGTAACTTGTGAGTATGTATTGAAATAATTGAGCCTTTTTTTTGCTCGTATCCTTTTATTACAAGCCGATCTTATACTTATTTGTAGATCCATTTGCCTTTGTCTTACTCTTAAATATCTATTTGGATCTTAATGGCTTATGCTC
>JBBYHK010172853.1:6033-34423 GCA_038382065.1 Adansonia grandidieri | reverse complement strand
TGTAATATTAAGTTATATTACCAATCATAATAATTTATGTAATAGATAATATAATTTATGTAACTATAATATTTATTAATAATTTTAAATTTTTTTTAATGATAATGATTTATGTAACTTACAATATATTTATGTAATTATAATAATTTTATGTATTATTATCTAATAATATATGTAAAAAATAAAAAATAAAAAGAGGCAACCGGCTAACGGGAAGCGCTCCTAGAAGTCCCCATCATTTATGTAGTCACTTTAAGTTTATACATTATACTAGATCATAATTTTAATATATATTTATATATTTATGATATATTATATTTTAATTATTTATTATATTATATTTATGTTATTATATTTAATATTATCCTAGAAGTCTATTAAGATACAAGGGAATCAACTAGAGATTGGATGTCAATAAAATTAAGGAGCAAGTAATCTATAATTTGGTTAGTAGAATAGAGAAAAAAATTATTAGAGTGTTAAAATTATATTAGAAAAATAAGTAAAGAAGGGATATTAAATTTATTAATATAATTAAATTTAATTTGATTATTGTTGCAAGAAAAAAATTATTGTTTTTGCATATTAAGTACCTTTCGCCTCGTTAAAATTAAAATGATAAAATAAGTTTTTCATTTGTTAGGTATATAACAATTATCGCATCAACTTTAGCCATTTGAGTTGATTTAATATCATATTGCTCTTCTCATTATGAAAAGTAAATAAAAAATTTATTTAGTTATTTTATCTTTTATTGAGAAGAATAGTGCTTAGTAAACGAAAAAATACTATCTTTTTCTCCATTCAGCAAATATCAAATCAAGTTTAACAATTTAAATAAGTTTAATATTATGCACTCAAACTATTTGAATAATTGACAAATAAAAAATTTTTTTGGCCATTTTATTTTTTAAAGGGTTGAAAAGTGTAAAATACACTAAAATACTAACTTTTTCTCTCTTCAATAATCATCAAATCAAGTTTAACTAGGTCAGCAAATATAATATGGCACACTTGAGTTTTTTAGATATATAATCAACAAATAAAAAACTTATTTAATCATTTTATGTTTTTGTAGGTCAAAAAATGCTTAATATACAAAATCAATAACTTTTTCTTCATGCAAAAATATCAAGTTTAATATCACATGCTAAACCAATTTAGATGCATAACTAACAAATTAAAATTTTGTTTAACCATTTAACCTTCCATAGGAACAAAAAGACTTAATACGCAAACTATTTTTTTTTCTCTAAGCAACTATCATCGAATCAAGTTTGCAATATGAACAACTATAAAATTTGACATGGATTAATTTATAAATAAAATTGAAAATGACAATAATCTAACTTATTTTCTTTTTCGTTACTTTTCTTTTCTATACCAAAAGTGAAAAGTTTTCAGTTTGTTTTCCTTCCATCACTTACTACTAGACTTGTTCAAGGGTCATTGTCTACCTAATCCTGAAGGTTTACCAAATATTTGAAAGGGTTTGCTAAAAAAAATTAGGATAAAAAAATGAGATTGGAAACAAACATTTTGTTTAAAAAATGAGTTGGGCTTTAGACGTTATTTTTTACCTCTGTTCCTTAAACTATTACTAATATAAATTTTTAAAAGAATTAATCTGTTTGAGAGGGTCGATCTTCCTTTAAGAAAGATTGATCATCTTGTAATAAGGAATGCTCTTTTACTTAAGAAATATTGATTTTTTTTTAAAGAAAGATCGATCCTCTTTAAAAAGATCAATAATTTTATATATAAATTTGGATGGGTTTATGTGAAACTTTACAGTTTATAAAATAGTTAGAGTTTAGACAAAATTATTTTACCTATATTTTGGATCAAACGAACTTAGAAAAACACAATCTTTATTAATATAAAACCTAAATCATATACATGTTGGCATATGCTCTTGAACAGGTCGGATTGGGACATAGGATATAAAGTCAAATAACTATATATCTATTACCAAAGTGACATAGGTTTTTCTTCATGCTAGTAGCGTGATTGATACTCATACAAACACTAATTGGATGAAGCCCCTAAAGCACAATGGCCTTGCAAAGATAGTAATAAGTTACGATGATGAGATCACTATGCATCAAAGCCGTGTTTCTAAATATGTTCCTAGTCATCGTATTGTCAAGACATGGCATTGACAATGCAAAAGACTAGTATGTGCTAAGCTTCCACGCATTGGATGCATGCAACGTTTTTGTCTCGTAGAAGTTGAAGTATATGAGATATTTTGGGATAGGATATAGGTGCTTGTTTGGTGGAAACATGTTCACTGAATATGGCCCGAATGAGAACTTTATTTAGTATAAGTTATTCAAGTGTCTATGAAAGATGTTTTCATGTACCAGTCATGTATATTAGCCCTTAGACTTGTGATACTAGGCCATCTTTTATATGGAGTATCATACTTAGAAATCATCACGAATGGCTCCATAATAGATGGATGCCAAAATAAGGCTGATTTTAGGTATTATATGAAACATACTGAAGATGAATAAATGATCCACGGAGGATTCACCACTGCGAGTGACATTGGAGACATATCTTGAATTATATTAACTATAGTTAATTGGACTAAATTCTTTGGCCAGAGCATAATGAATTATGAGGAATAGTTTTTCATAGATTCATGATCATTAACCAGGAGTTGCAAGGTCTAACATGGACAGAGATTTGAGTAGACACTACACTATGCTCATCCTTAATCTTGGATAACTAGTGAAAGAATGTAATACACTAATAGGCTGGTTACTGAAGGTTTTGAAGTAGTCATGCTTCTTTTTATTAACGTTTGGGTGGTCATGATAGGTTGCTAGATCCTGCTCTTGATCTATGAACATGATTAATGAGATTATCTATGTTCATTTCCAACATGTTAAGAACCTAATAGGTCACACACAATAAGATATAGTTGTTAAATTAAATCTGGTGTTCAATTAAGTTGGACTTAATTGAAGGGAAGACAAATTGACAAGGACTTAATTGAATAAGTTCAATTAAGAATAGTTTAAAACATAATTTAGATTATGGAATCTAATTAGAGATGTCTTAATATATAAATATCATAATAAAGTATTATCAAGAAAATGTCTAAGTGTAGACATGGCTTTCAGGAAAAATACTAAATAAGCTAAATATTTGTATTTGGAAATTAATTATATTATTTCATAATTATTTTTATAACATAATAGTATTATATGAAGTAAAAATTATTTTAGTTATGTTAGAAAATTTAATTATTTATTAAATTATCTAACATGTAAATTAAGAGTTGAGCTAAAAGCCCTAATTATCAAGTAAATAGAGCTTGGTTGTGAACTACTCCAAGTTAGACTTGCTAATGGGCTAGGTGCATTGCATAGCCATCTTTGATGTGCTATTGGGCAAAACATATTACTATGTTAATATTATGGCCCAATCTTGGATAAGCTAATTAAAATAGTTTTAATTAGACTTCAAGCAACACTCCAAGTTGACACCACTTGTAAGGTTTGTTTAATGGGTCTGATTCATTCATGAAACAACTAAGCCTAGTCCAAAAGACCTATATACAACATTAAGTCTTTTTGGGAGTAAGTTGACTATTAGAAAACCCTAGGCAAAGAACCCTAGAGTCCCTTATTGCGTAAAACCTCAGCTTTTCTAAAGCGTCCTATGAGTCGATTTGCATTCCAAGTGATCTCAAAGTGTTTTTGATCACAGCAAAGATAGAAAATCAGTTTTTTATCATAAAAAAACAACTATGATAAAGAATTATGATTTTTGGATCCTTTTATTGGCGTCTGCGAGAAACAACTACTTCCTTACGGAGCTATTTCTTTTCCTCTTTGGCAAAATAGCAAAGGGAATAGTTTGTGAATTACCTTGGATCTGTACCTATTGACAAGATATCTTTTGATTGAGGCTTCGGAAGCCTTTTGGCTAGCATTGGAGAATCCCTGGGCTTAAAAAAAGTTTTAACCGCTATTTATATGGGTCACCGTTAGAGGTAAGATAATTGTACTGCTCTTGATTTTGAATTGTCTCTCAAGAAGCCTTGCCGATCAAGATAAAAGATCTTTTGGATATGCAAAACTCAAGATTTTGGTATCTTTGAGTTAGGTAATTACTGATCTCATGATTGATTTAATTAGAAATCATTTACCACATGTTAAATCCTCCCTAAGAGATCTATAAAGAAGTTTGGTTTTTCTGTGTTTACTTGTTTCTGCTGCATATATATTGATATTTTATGAGTTTTTGAATGTTATTTTTGCAAGAGACCAAACATCTTAGAGAATACGAATTCCTGCAATCCAAACTCGATTTAAAAGCATATATACTTTCTACTTAAAAAAAAGTAGAAATGCTGCTAAATATCAACTGTTCTAGTCATTTAGCTTGAAATCAAAGAATCAATCTATCAAGGATGAAGCTATTCACAGTAAGAAAGATTCAGCCGAGACTTGATCTGACAATTCACTTGCTTATATGCCTTAATCTAATTAAAGGCACACTTAAAGTTGAAGCTTGCCCAAAAGAAAAAGAAATGTTTTTTTTTAAACACAAAAGAAAATAAATGTTACCATTTTCATTTCACTCCAATTACGTTATTAGTTTTTTATAATTTATTTATCCTATTGAATTCAATCAAATTTAATTAATTCAGTTCGATTTATTTAATTTCGATATTAATCAATTAAAAAATAATTTATTCATTAGTTCGATTGGTTAACGATTTTCAAAATTAATAATTGAATTAATAGATTTTATTAAATCATTTTTATTTATATTATATATAATATAAATAAACATAATTTATATAATCAGTTTGGGCTACAGAAGATATAATATAAATAATTTATATTTTAAATAATTAAAAATGATTAAGTTAATCAAACAGATCAATCTAAGTCAATTTTAGTTATTTTTAATTAATCAATTTAGTTCGAATAATTCAACAAATTATTTCAAGTGAAATTGATTAATTTCACTTTTAAACTTATAAGTTCTAACAGATCAAATGCTATCCTCAGAGCTGTGCCTGTCAAGATTAGTGCCATTGCTTATTCAAAATCTATGTCAGCTGCAAATATTCACGCTAGGTCAGGGACTGTTGTTGGAGCAGTTTTAGAGTTGTTCATTCAACCTATGATATCCCAAATTTGGAATAAATATCAAATACAAATATATTAAATTTTTAAAAATAATCTTTAATATATTTAAAAAATTATATCATATATCTATGTTAAAATATGTAAATAACATTAAATATGAATATTTAAAAAATGGAAAGTTTGATAACATAACATTCAGCCAAAAAACACTTAATAACTGTTCAGAAAAATATAATCCTTAGAAAAATGAGAAAAAGGAAGATACAATGCAACCATTAATTAATTAGTAAGGTGACATTTGAAATTGTAACCTCATTTATAGAGTAGACTTTATCATTTAAAGAGGGTCCAGTTGGTTTTGCAACAACACGCCCAACTGAAAATGCAGGTTCATTTAAAGAGGGTCCAGCTGGTTCTACAACAACACGTCCAACGGAAAATGCAGGTTCCACCGGTGGAGGAAGCATTATGGTCTTACTTTCCAACATGAGAATCACAATTGACATGGTAGGCCTATCTGCTGGGTCTTTTTGCGTGCATTATAGCCCAATATGGATGCATTTAAGTACCTGACTAGCCACTCACCACTAAGAAAGGAGCTGATCTAGTAACTTCATTTCTTGACCTTTAGGCCATAGTTTCCATACCCGTAATGTTAATAAAATTAGAATGGTACAGCCATCTATTATTTGAAGACAAGGATAGGATGAAAAAGTACAAACATTAAGAGTTTTTCACTATGCTCTAAAAGACGAAAGCCATTGCTTCTTTTACTGCTTATTATCTTTAGTAAGAGGACTTCGAAAATGAAAACATCGGATTTCACACAAAAAAATCCTTCCATAGCCTACTCTTGCCTTGTATCCTTTATTCTAGTTCATACGAGTGGATTAAATTAGGTTATATTTTGGAAATATAAAACAAGTGCGTGGTTTAGCAAGATGATCGGATATATAAGTGGACTTACTATGTTCCAACCATTCTATTTCTATTTGCTTTGCTTTGATTTCCACCAAAAATTCTTGCCATTCCAAAATTTGGCATCTGTGGGTTCATCTCATGATCTAGCAAAACATTGCAACTTTAATATCCTTATGAATAATTCTAAGACGAGAATCCTCATATAAATACCAGATGCCTCGGCCAATGCCGTTAACAATGCTAAAGCTGTTCTACCAATCCAATTGCTCCCTAAATTGAAAACAATACCACAAAATCTAATAGCAATTAGTCTTTTAACATATTTCATGAAGAATCCAATTAAATATAAAATAAAATAAGAAATAAAAATTCTGTTCGAGAGGCAAACCAAAAAGGAACACATCAAGGCTTTTATTAGGCATATATGCATGGACAAGCAGTCTTTCGTTTTACCGTAAGCAGTAGCCAAGGAGTTTTACAAGATTTCTATTCTTAGTTTGGCAATTAAACATGATTTTGTTCCTGAATTCAATCAGCCCTTAGCCATAAGTTCTGAAAAACCTCGTAATTGCAATTTCTATATTATTTGCCAGCTTACCTTATGAAAAAAAGCATAAGAAAGCATATAAACGAACTAATTAAGATAGAAAATTTCTTTTCCAAAAGCTCGCTTTTGTGGTGCTGAATGGTTTTAGATTATCAAACTTACCTTGTATAGAAGGCCAAATCCATCTTCTCCAAGTTTATTTTCATCACAAAAGTTTTTCGTTGCTGCATGTAAAATAAATAACTGAATCAAAGGAAGTTCCTGAGATTTCACCTTATTCTCAACTTGAAAATTTTCATTTGATTAGTCGCCACCCATTTTTGCTTTTAATTCAAGTAAATGAACTTCTTAGCTATTATGATCTTTGTTATATTCCTTTATTGCCTAATCAACAAGTGTGATCCCTTTAAGGGATAAGCATTGGAGGATAGTTTGATAAATTTCATCTCTACATTACTAGACAAGTTTGATTCCCATTGAACCTCTACTCGCCCAAAAGTCCCAGATCAAGTGAAACTTCTATCAAGGACTATATAATGAGATAGCATCAGCACTTCTGAGGTATGAGTTATTAGAATTCCTTCATTCTCTTTTTGTTTTTCATTCATAGTATCCTTTACAGCCTCAACCATCGGAGTGTCCCCCCAGAGTCAAACTCCGAGCCTCTCTCACCTTGCTATTTTGTAGGTAGCTTGGTAGCATCTCTATCGTTGCATCAATAATTGATGCTGTTATAGGAACCGACAAACCATACATTCATAATCGAATTTTCATTTAGGCATATAAACAAGTAACTCTGAGTTACTAGACCTACACCATGGCAAACTTGCCCACTCGATCTACGACTTACGCAGAGGTAACTTGACTACTCAATCTACTACCAAACTTGCCCACTTGACTACACAGTCCACACCTTTGCCTGGGGCTAGTGTTAGGGCAAGACGATAATCCTTGCATCAACAATGGCACCGTCTGTGCGAATCAACAAGCTCTTACAGCTTAGTAATAACCGTGACCTTTTTGTTAATACAAGGAAAAGCCTATGGCGACTCAAGTGACTGACTCTGCTCTTGTCACGCAAACCCCTTCAATGACAAATCAAGTACATATAGGGTTTTTGTCGACCTTGCAATGCCTTGTTCTATGGTAACAAAGGGACTCCTCTTTACGGATGTGAACATTGTACCTATTCCACCTAATTTGTCATATGTCCTTCCTTATTTTCAAACACCCTTCACATTGAATCCTGGGCCTCAACCACCGAACTACTTCCAAAATCTTCTAACCTTCCACTCGTTATTGCCATAACAAAAGCTCGCCGTGCTTGATCCAAATACTTATGCTCTGGGGAGCCTATCATCCGTTAGTGCTGTTATGTTGGAACAACCATTCCCAATGTATCCATTATCAACTCGCCAGCGGTTGATTTGAAGAACCCATCTATAGCAAGCATATCATTACCGCCACACTCAGCGGTGACAACTATCTTAGACAGATTTATAAGGCCATTATCTCGCTCAATTCCAGGCATTGGCTAGTCAGATGATGATCCAACAGGACCTCATCCAATAGTAACATCTGAAAGAATTAGTGGCCCAACAGGCCATTATCCAACAACAACAGTAGCAAATTAATAAGCTTTTACAAGCATAAATTGATCATCAAAATTAGTTGGTTGGCAAATCTAACACTAGAAACCATAGTCCAAGCACTAAACACCACAGCCTGAGCATGAAAAACCAGCAGACAAATCGAGAAAGTGACAAAGTCCAAAAGAGTTCATATTCTACTCCCGATGGCGATCTATACAGGAAGCAAGAAGACATAAATCGCCATGCTTAAGATTCCCTATTGACTGATCAAGTGGCAACCCTTCGACAAGAAGTTAAAAACTTGAAACAATCAAAAAAGGATGATTAGGAATGGTTAGAAACTAAGCACAATCCCCTATCCTTGGTCGTTCGCCAGGTAACAGTTCCTAAAAAGATCAAGCTTTCGTCAATCCTTACATTAACAAATGGCACGATCTGTGGGAATTAAACCCACAACTTAAGTTAGTAAAGGATACTATGAACGAAGAACAAAGATAAATTGACAGAATTCTAATAACTGATATGTCAGAAGTGTTGATGCTATCTCATTATATAGTTCTTGATAGAAGTTCCACTTGATCTGAGACTCTTGGGTGAATAAAGGTTTAATGGCAATTAAACTTGTCTGCTAGTGTAGAGATGGAAGTTATGCTAGCATCCTTCAATGCTTATCCCTTGAAGGGATCACACTTGCTGACTAGGCAATGAGGGGGTATAATAATGTGACACCAAGTGCCTTTGGCTTTCACGCTTGATAGGGCAATCACCTTTTTCCAGCAGCTAGGCAAGATTAACACTTAAATAGTATTCCTGGATCTTTTTTGGAGTTAAATACTCGCCATACCTAAATTGGTGACCATAAAAATATTTTTTTTGTTCTAACTCAACTACATTTAGTTTTACCTTCATCTTGCTCATAGGTGAGCATAAACTCCACACACAGGAAAACCCCATTCCTCATTAAACCACTTCTGTATCAATAAAAACTGTTCGTTGGTGACGTGAGCATTTAATGGGATATCCGTAATCATCTTCTTAGAGGCGCACTATAGGTAGTACTAGCATTTATCCTGTCTCTTTAAGGAAAACAAGTGCCTCATCACTTCAACTGATGGATTCTACCCTTTCTCCTTACAAACAATGAAGTAAGTCATTAGCATCACCCTTGCATTTAGCTTTAGCTAGTTCAAAGATATCCCATATCGATTCAATACCTCGTAGAAGAATCGTTCTAGTGCAAGATGGAAGCCTTCCTTGAAACTGTGCAAATAGAAAGATTTGTTATTCCCCTCAACTCTTATAATAGGTCACCCAAATGTGAGGTTTGATATCTCGAACCACCTAAAGTTAAATCCACGTTCTATCAGTATCTTCATTACGGTTGCCATATTGATCACCTCTTCGAAGGCATCTACTATACTGGTGTCTAACTGTATTAGGCCAATTATGATTCCCTCATCTTCTTCAGTTTGGCCTCTTTCGGTTAGGCCCTAGCCCTACTCTACACTTGTACCATCTTCTTATGTTTGTCCAGTCCTTTGGGCCTCACCATCTGCCATCGGAGTCTCGATTTCTTCTTCGACAATGATGTAAGGATGATCCTGCCTTCATCAATATGTATATTTTCCATTACAAATAATTGTCTTACAACCTCTCTACCATTTACCTCCAAATTTCCCTTTCTGCCCGCTGATTGCAACAAGAATTGAGTTTGTCACAAAACCATATGACTAACCCACAACAAATAAAAAATCTAACTATTAGAAAAGCGGTAAAACAAATCCTTACCCAAAAGATAATGATGGAAGCACGGACAATGCTCGAAACTTGACTCTCGCCAGAGAATATAGTGGATACCTCAAAAAGCGACGTAGCACAGATGACTTGAAATAAAAGGTTCTGATTTTCGCTAGTGTGTGGCGAAATAGTCTGAGGGTTATTTATAGGGGTGCCTCTGCCGTTTCATGAATCATTGCGTACGATTCGCAACCATTTCCACGTATCATTTTCTCACTACATGAGTACGTCAAATTCATTTAATGCGCTGATTTCCTTGTTAGGTATGAAATTCAAATTTCAAAGTTCAAAAAAGAAAAGGTAATACCATTCGACTCGGCAATTTATTTTTGCTCGACATTATTAAGGTGACCTATATCTTTGGGGAACCTAAATCTTTTCAGATTGTCATAGATATTATTGGTTTGTGAACAATCATTTTATAACTGCCCACATCTCTGGGGGGCAATTGTTATATCCCCTCATCGCCTAGTAAACAAATGTGATCCTTTCAAGGGATAAGCATTGAAGGACAATTGGATAACTTCCATTTCTACACTACTAGGCATGTTTGATTGCTATTAAACCTCTACTCACCCAAGAGTCCTTGATCAAGTGAAACTTCTATCAAGGACTATTATGAGATAGCATCAGCACTTCTGAGGTATAAGTTATTAGAATTCATTCATTCTCTCTTTGTTCTTTGTTCGTAGTATTCTTTACTGACTTAAGCATCGAAGTGTCCCCTTAAAGTTAAACTCCAAGCCTCTTTCACTTTTGTTGTTTTGCAGGTAGCTTGGTAGCATCTCTATCGTTGCATCAACAATCTTTATTCTCTTTAGGAGAAAACAATTATTTGGCAAAAAAAGGTGTCAACTAGTATTGAAATAGAACTGTGGAAGTAAGATCCAGTCAGCCAATGTGTAACTTGAAATTTTCTCTTTCTTTAAAGGAAAATGTTGGAAAACTAAAGATGAAATATGGAGAATAGACGAAAAGGCAAATGCACAACCAATATTTAATAATAAAAGAAAGAGAAAGTTTGAATGTGAAAATTTAGCTTAAGGCACATTAGCAAGCACTTTCTTTAGAGTAGATTTTTGTCGCCATGTTACTACAAAAAGTAATTGATGACGTCTTACTCCTAAGATGCAACGAATAGTCAAGGATTTTCTAATATATACTCAAATAAAAAAATCTTTTGATCTTTTAAATCTCTTAACTACTCTTGAAAAAAGAAAGAACATAATGGAGAATATTTAAAGAAGAGTGAAGAATGAAATGTAAAGTTTTAGACACTTGGGGATGGGTAATTTATATTACATGAAACATCATTAAAGTGCCTTCTCAATAATTTGTTTTCATATATCAAAGAGATATATCCTTCCATTTAATTTATATATATATATATATTAAATTTTAAATCACCACTATTAAAAACTAGCTGTCCTCCACATGATTCAAAATTTAAGGAAAACAAAAATGGTTTTTTACAATGCATTTAGTAAAGGTGTCTTGTGGACTTGAACATTATTTAGTAAAGAAAATGTAATTGGAAGAACCATAGTGAACTTGCATTTTGTACTAGGATCTTTTAGCCTAATCTTTAATTAATCATACACATTATATGAGATTTGTATTGAGTTCACAAATAAGGGCACACCTTAATAACCTTGCATTCATATCTTGATTCTTGAATGCTCTAGAGAAAGGTCCGATCTCATAGGTTGCAACCTCATAAGCAAACTCAATAGGTAAATTCTTTATGGATATGTGTAATTGAAGATATCTTACATAATTTACTATGAATTCATTCAAAGCATGTGTTTTTCCTATCTACTATGTTAAGTATCATAAAATCACTGTAGGATTAGAAAGTAAGAAAATATTATACTTCTTCAATTATTAAACAGTTTGTTTATTCCACATTGAACCTTTATCTTGGAATCTCCAATTAGAATGGTTAGTTTGCCACTGTCAGTAATTTCTAATTTATAGGCTTTTGTCCTAGTCTTCTTGAAAAGTAAATTACTTACTTTCTTGCCAGTCTTTCTGTTAAAAAATCTGCAATATTTTTTGAAAAAGGAATATAATCCAATATGATTACTCTATTTTTAATTAAACCATCATAGTTTTCTGCCTTAAACATAGATGTCTCTTTTGCTCATTTACTTCTTTTATTTACACTTTGCAATTGATGCTTGTTTATCACAATAAAGGCAAATTGCAAGAATAGGTTTTTCAATGATTGGAATATCTTGTAATAAACTTTCAATCCATTCTGCATTTTGGGCCATTGTATCTAAGGCTATCATCTTAGATTCCATAGAAGATCTAAAGATACATATTTACTTGGAAGATTTCCACGCATAGCAGCACCACTTAATGTGAAGACATATCCTATGAGAACCTTGGTATTCTCTAAATTTGAAATCCATTTTGCATCACCATAGCATTCAAGCATAGGGAAGTGACCCAAATAGTGTATACTAAGTGATATCTTACCTTTTAGATATCTTAGTATCTTTTCCAATGCTATGCAATGACTTATATTAAGATTGCTTCTATATCTGCTTAACGTTCCCATAGATTGTGCTATATCAAATCTTGTAGCATTTGTGAGATCCATGAGTATCAATGATTTGAGAGTGCAACAAGGCTCTTTAGGATTTTTCTTTAATCTTACATTTAAATTATAAGTTGTACTTACGAGTTTACAATCATACTTATTAAATTTCTTCAATATTTTCTCAATATAATGTGATTGTGTAATTGTAATACCCAGAAGATTTTGTAAAATCCTAAGTCCCAAAATAACATTAGCCACTCCTAAATTCTTCACGTTAAACTTACTCGACAAGAAATTTTCAGTCTTTTTAATTATATTTATATTGCTACCAAAGATAAGAATAACATCAACATACGAACATAATATTACACAACCAAGATTCCTGGTTTTACAATGCACATATTTCTTTGAGTCATTAATCAAAAATCTATTTGACAAATTAACTTCATCAAATTTCTCATGCCATTATTTTGGGGCTTGCTTTAATCCATATAAGGATTTCAAAAGTTTACAAACCTTTTTTTTCTGACCTAGTGTGACAAATCCCTCTATTTATTCCAAGTATATTTCATCTTCTAACTCAAATATTGAATGAACTTCTAACTTATATACGGATGCCAAGGCTAAAAGCACTTATATTGTTGTCATTTTTGCTATAAAAGATTATGTGTCAAAATAGTCAAATCTTTTTTTTTTTTGAAAAAATAATTTTTGCAACAAACCTTACCTTAAGTATTTCTATAAACCTATCTGGCCTAAATTTCTTCTAAAAAATCCACTTACAGTCAGTAGATTTATATCATTTAGGTAATTCAGTCAAAACCCAAGTCTTATTATTTATCAATGACTCTATTTCAAAATTTATGGCATCTTTTCCAAAAATATGACTCTACAAATAATGTGGCCTTTTCATCTGTTCAAGTATCATCCTCTATTAAATATGTATAGAAGTCATTTCCAAAATTTTTTCTAGTCTTGCTCTTTTGCTTCTTTTATAACTTTTCCTATTGATTTTGTCTTCCTCATCAAGCTCTACTAAAATTGGAATGCTATCAGAAAGCATTGATTTACTCACAATATTTTTCAGAGGTAATATATCCTAAAAAATACAATATCTCTCAATTCTATGATAGTGTTGCATTTATATTAGTAATTTTGGATTTTATTACTAAAATTCTATAAGTGACACTATCTTAGGAATATCCATAAGAACTCCATCAATAGTTTTAGGTCTAAGGTTTTTTTCTTTTGATTTCTAGAATTTTCACTTTTACCGAGCATCCCTCGCATTCTTAAATAACTTAAATTGGGTTTCCTCCCTTTCAATAATTCATATGGAGTTATTTTTAATTCTTTATGAGGAACTCTATTTAAAATATGACATCTAGACAATAATGCTTCACTCTATAAATTGTTTGGGTGTTCAAACTTGATAACATACAATTTATCATATCTAATAAAATTCTAACTTCTTTCTGCCACACTATTTGATTAAGATCTATAAGGAGGAGACACTTAATGAATAATTCCATTTTCATTACAGAAGTTTAAAAATTTTGTAGAAACAAACTCCTGTCCCTATTTAATTTTTTTTCTTTCTGATTTTCAACTTTATTTTTGTATGAAGTAAACATGTCCAAAGCCTCATCTTTTATTTGAATTGGAAAGAAATATCAATATTTAGAGAAATCATCATAAAAGTAATGAAATATCTCTTATCATTCCTAAAGTAAATTTGAATATCACAAACATCACAATATATTAATTCTAAAATTATAGATTCTCGAGTTATAAATTTAAAAGGCTTTCTAGATAATTTAGGTTGCACACAATTTTCACATTTTTCATGCAAGTTTATATCAGGTTTAGGAATATGATCCATAAATGACCATGCCAAACATTAAGGGAATGAACAATATTATAAAGAGAAAAATTTACTATTCTTACTATTATTATCAAAATAACATTTAACACATTTAACTTGAAAAGACCTTAAAAAACATATCGTTTGCCTATAAAGGACTCATTCCTACTAATTACAACTTTATTAGGCTCAAACAATAATTTATAGCCATCTTTAATAAGAAGGGAGTCACTAATTAATTTTTCCTAATGTCGGACACATGTTGCACTTGCACAATCTTCCAAAAAGTTAGTAATAAATTTATTCTTTCTTCTCCTCTCACTTCTACAATAGCAGTATTATCCATGTTTACTGCTTTTTCATTAATGACCAGATATTTTAAAAATAATGATTGGTTAGCATAAAAATAGATATTTGCACTAGTGTCAATTCACTATTTAGTTGATATACACACTAAATTGACCAAAGTAATGACTGATACAAACCTTTTGTCAATTTCACTAGTCATAATATTCACTCGTAAGCCTTGGTCTCAGATGTTTTTTGCTCTTTGCAATATAATTAGGCTCTTGTATATGCCCCAATTTTTCATCAACAAAGCAACATCTCTTATTTTTCTTGTTAACATCATTTTGTTGTTTAGAGGAATTATCATTTGAAAACTTCCTCTTTTTGAGTTGGGAATTTTTTTCCTTCAATAATGTTCATTTTATTCTTAAACTTATTTGACAATTTATCTTTATCTCTTTGTTTTTCTTCAATTTGAAGAGAAATCCATAGTAGGAGTAAGGACAAAGCAAAGGATTTCTATTTAGGAGGAAGTATTTTAGGCAAAACACCTACATGAAATTCCTTACTTTTTTCAGTGTTCATTTGTTTCAACTCATGAATTAGAACTTGAAAAATTTGTGCTTGTTCCACTATAATTTTAATATTATTATTTTAAAATCCATATATTTTCTCATAATATAGTTATCAAGACCTTCATCATTTTTACCATATTTCTTTTTCAATGCATCCCATAATTCTTGTGCAATTGTTGTAATACAGAAAATATCATAAAAATTACTACACAAAGCTAAAAAAAAAAGACCATGACAAAGATAATCCTTATCTACTTGTATTTGACTATTAGTGTCTATAATCAAGTTAGAATTAGAGATTCCATTTAAAGGATCAACATGATTGGGATTTTCATTCGATGACACACCAAGATTGAAGATAATAAAAAAATGTCCTAAAGTTGTCAACCAATAATGCATTTGATTTTTCCATCCACGGAATTTTTTTCCAAAAAATTTTTTTGGTTTTGCAAAAATTTATTCTTTATAAAAGCAATTTCTTTTCTTTTTTTCTTTTAAAAGCTGAAAATAAATTTACCTTGAAATTGTTGAAAAATTAAAAATGAAATATATAGCAAACACACAAAGAGGTAAATGCACAAAAAATACTTAGCAATAAAAGAAAGAGAAAGTTTGAATGTGAAAAACGTAGTTTAAGGCATGTTACGGCAGATACTTTCCTTAAAATAGATTTTCTTCACTACCTTGTTGCAAGTAGCAATTAATGACATCCTACTCCCAAAATACAATAAACCACTCAAGGATCTTTCAATGTGTACTCAAATAGAAAGCCCCAAGAACTCTTAAATCCCTCAACTACTCTTTTATAAAGAAACAAAATAAAGGAGAATATTTGAGAAGAGTGGAGAACAAAAAGTAAAGTTTTAGACTCTTGCATATGTGTATTTGCAATGAGTGAAATATCACTAAAATGCCTTCTTAATAAAAGACACAATTTTTATTTCATATGTCAAATATACGTTTACTTCCATTTAATCAATAGATATACTAAATTTTGAATCACCACCCTTCAAATCCAACAAAAACACCTTCAATACAAAAAAAAGGGAATTCCAAAAATTGTTTATATACTTGCATCAATTGCAACCCACTTTGCTTTATCTTGTTTGCTATCTTCTAAGAGGAATAAGTTTATCTTAATTTATTCCAAAACAAACTTCTTTTTCGATTGATTTCAGATGATTTTTCCTTTTTTTTATTTGGTAGATATTAATTTGTGCTTAGCAGGTGTTTATCCTATTGTTTGCTGCATGAAAAGTTTTAGTAACAAAAAAATGATAAGTAGTTAAAAATTAGCAAGCTAAATTCTCTAGCATTTACTAATACTAGAGGGATCTAAACGGCAGATAGAGCCTTGGCCCTTTTGCTCCTTTAAATTCCCTAGATTTTTAAAGAATTTGTTTAGCTTAAAAATTGTTTTTGCCTTTCAAAGTTCATGATTTGATGTTTTTCAGCTCCTAATATAAAATTCTTAGGTTTATGCCTAGATGATACTAACCGCCACTTATTTTGTCTACTGAAGGAAAAAGTGCTTCTAACTGAACCTTTAGGATTCTTAATTATCTTAGGTTCTAGTGATTCAACTTCAGGTTTTCCATAAAATGGATTTATCTAACACCTGATACTACAACTTGATGTAAGAACTCTCGCACGTAATATTCCGCTTGCGAATGTTAGAAGTGCAGGAATTGCATCACGTAAACACTATTGACAATTTGCAACTAAAAAGTCAAAGGTGCATTGAACAAGTCGATATAGTGTTATAAGATTTGAAAGGTTAACTTCTTTAGTTGCATACGTGTGGTTAGAAACATTTGAAAGCATCATAGTCCAATCATTAAAAGTCTCAGCTAGATTCATTTCATATTTATCGAAGTCTATTATATTTAGAACATTATTGGCATATACATTAGGTGATACCTCCATGATAGATAAGAAAGATTTACAGGAATATCACACCAAACATTCATCATATTATATGATCGCTTCTTTATCACAAGGGCACCACCTTGATCTCAGTTCTTGCAGTGTCAATGCAGCTTTGATAGATATTAGGTTAAACATCACCTTTATAAAGGAAAATGCCTTAAACCTTGTCAGGATCCTGCCCTTCATATATTTTAAAGAAACCATAAATACTTCTTTGACCATAAAGCCACCAAATAAGAAGGCAGTCAAGGTTGTTCTTGAATTAGCTTAAATATGAAAAAACAAATAATATTGTCGTAAAATTCAAATTCAATTTTAAATTTTAAATTTAAAATTTCAAAAATCCGGATAAATATTTTTAAAATTAAAATATAGTATTTTGTTCGAATTATAATTTGATTAGGTTGGTTTTAAACACTAACATTCTAGGCTTCAAAAATATAAAGCCACTTAACCTTTAGCCCAAGCCCAAGCCTAGGCCCAGTTTAGCTTTGCAGTGGCAACGCGTGTGCATGTGTGGTCTAATCTTACGTAGACCTCAACTTTCCAGCAAAAGCTTGGGTGCTTTTTGGGACCCAACTCCATATTGGAAATAAGTTAATATATACCACATAAACAAGCCATACATTTCCAATGTAAGTTGCTCACCATCATACACCGATAACCAAATTTTCTTCCTCTTTAAATAGGCATTATGAGAGCAATTTTTTATTCACCATAGATATTAATTGTGTAACATATATATACAGCATGATTTACATATAATAACCTATGTATTGGTATACATATTTTGTGTTTATACACATTTATTGGTCCATTGATATCCAACAACTCCCACTTGAATGAAAATTGTCTGAATAAAATGACAAATTCATTCAAAATGGGAGAAAATATCTTCATAAATTATTACATCAGGTTAGGTAGCTTTTGGCCTTGAACTTTTCAAAACAATAGTTATTAGATTTACTCGGCTAACTAGTGAACTTGATGTTTCAAACTATTTAGCATTTCTTGTAAACTAAGATAATAGGTGTCACATAATCCCTCTTTGAACACCCTTGGTTCCCATAGTATGGTGTCTGCAGTGAATGTGTTGAGACTTATCATTATACAAACAACTCTATCCTTTACCAATTGCAAATTGGCTATCGCAATGTATATATATTGCCGGCATAAGTTTCGGCCAAACACGTAGTATATTCTAAAAAATTTTAAAGCCACTCTGCTTCTTTTTTAGCTTTATGTAAAGCTAAAACTCATATTCTATTGTGGATCTGGCTATACACTTTTGTTTAGAAGATTCCTAAGACATTACAGCTCCTCCAATAGTAAAGATAAAGAAATAGGAAACGAAAATATGGCGCTTTTAAGGTTTTTCTGAGAGGATAAAAAAATTGAGAGATAAAAAAAAGTCAAAAGATAAAGAAATATGTTTAGCTTTTATTGAACCTGTTTGGAATATATATGTAAAAGTTGCATAGACAGCAATTAAACTAGCTTATGTAGATTAGAATTAGGTCAAATAATATATCTCTTTCAAGTTCTAATTCGATTAGGACTATGGTCGACTCATCTCTTATTTATTAGAGCTCTAAGCTACTCTCTTTTGAGCTGATGTAAGAAAAACACAAATGTTCAAATGGGAAATGATTTGTTGAAAGTTTAAAATATAAGATTTTGATTAAAACATTACCCATCCCTAAGAAAGTTTTTTTCCTTCTTAATCATATGGAATATTGTTTGACGTGAGATAGTTGGACATCTAATTGTTTGCTACAATATATGTTAATAATTCCTAAGATAAAGACTTATCGCAAATTGCAAACTCTAAGTATGCTTTCTACTTTATCAAATTAGCCTTTTATGATTGTATATGTGTTTTTTAGCGTGATCTAATAATAAGGGAATTGAAAAATTTTAAATTCTACTATTTTATATCTTGTATTTTTTTTAACTCCTAACATAGTTATATATCTTCATATGTCTCATGTGATATATATATATATATATATATATATAAGAAAAAAAAGCTCGACTAGATCATCCAAAAAGCAAGGTTAAATCAAAGAATAACATTCCTAATATAAAATAATTACTAATCTGAAGTCTAAGAATTACTTATACATCCACCAAATAAGAATGTTGCATAGAAAATAAGTGAACCACTAGATAACATCATTTCAAGATAAGTCCAATAAACATGCATTAATGATAAGCATCCATATTTTTAAACTTAATTTTTTGAAACTTCAATTGATGAGATTGATTACTTGCCTTATAAGAAAAATCATAACCATGATTTAGTTTCAACTATTTATATCAATGTCTTTTTTACTAAAACACTTATAAAAAATTTTAAAAAATATAATTTTGATGCAATAAACAAATGCATTGTTAGTTATAGACTCCTAATTTTGCCTAAACCTCCATGCCAACATTTTGATGCATCATCAAAGCTGAATGTACAAGCTCGAATCCAATCTTCATCATTCCTGGCTAAGGTAAAGAAATAAATTATTTAATTTAGGTCTAAGTTTTATAAAAAAAATACATATTAGAACAAACAGGTCTCATGTTCATATTAAATTAATTTATTTGGGCTTATTTTATTTAATTATATTAGGTCATAAATTATTTAATTTAAGGCCAAACCTTATAACAATATGCATTAGTTACAATAAAGCCCATGTGCATATTCAATTGACTCATTTGGGGCCTATTTTGTTTAATTGTGTTGGGCCAATTTTTCAAATATTTTAAATTTTCAATGGGCTTTATTAAAATTATTTTGATCTAATATGTCCATTGCTTGAATTAATTTTAAGTTTATTGAGTTGGATTAATTAATTTTTTTAGGCCTAATTAGATAGATGGTGAGATATTTTATGGCAAAATTTGATATTCAAAGGATATTTTAGAACTTTAGTGGTTAATTGGTGCTCAAGTATTAGTACTTTAACCAATTAAAAAATTGAAAGCACATCCTAGTACACCATAACTCATCATTTTTGTACATGAGAAATGTCTCAAATGCCCATTTTGCTAGGTTATTTTGGTAGATAAAATCACATGCTATATAATACACATTTTGGCTTAAGTGTAGGATCAACATTCACCTCTCATGTGCTTTTCTTTAACCAAAAAAAAAAAAAGCTCCATTCTTGTAGCTCCCTCTATAGCCTTTCAAAAACCCTCCAAAAACTCTTTTTTCAAGCATTTTTCTTCACCAAAACTCCTATCATTGATAGTTGTCAAGACGTGGCCCAGACACAAATCCTGACTAAGCCCAACTTAAATAGCCTTTGCTTTTATATTTGTTGATATATCACTATTTTATATTCTCTTATTTCTATAGGCCATATAATTATTGACACTTTTTCATTTTTGGGGAATAGATGGGCGAGATGAATCAGCCATTCGACTTATCCATAAATAGTCATTATGGAATTACTATTTATTTAGAGTCGCTACCAATCTATTTGGGCTAGGTGATATTGGTCACCTATTGGAGTTCATAATCCGAGGGTTATGAAACATTAACATATCAACTCAGAGGATCGTGATTGTGCTAGAGATTATATAAAAAAGTTCGGGAGTCAGTTAAAATCACAAGTAAAGATTGACTCTCTCATGATGCCCAAAAATTGGTACCATATTAGTTACGTATTAACTTGACTTTTAATTTTTAATCCGATTTTAACAAATGGCATTCAATTATAAATTCCTAAAATAATATTTTATGAAACAAATTTATTATTCAGTGTCAAAATAAATAAGGTTTTTAAAATTTTGAAAATCAAAATCTCTTATGCATTCCACCAAAAGAGTAGTGGAACACAAAAGCTTTTTATCATTCTTTTTTGTACCCTAATAGAAAACCAGAGGAACACAAAAGATTTTAAAATTTAAAACATCGTTCGCATCCCGTTGGAGGGCCAGAGGAATGCGAAAGGTTTTATTTTTATGAAATTTACAAAAATTCCAATTTTCACTTTGAAAAAAGTATCTCATTATTAAAATGATCCATAGAACCCCTCTCATTTTTTGGGAGTTTCTCCACATATTATTTTAACGTGGAGACATTGCCTTACTTTTCCAAAAGAAAATTTTATATTTTATTAAAATTTCAAAAATTTATTAAGATTTTAAAATTTAAAACATCGTTCGCATCCTGTTGGAGGGCCAGAGGAATGCGAAAGGTTTTATTTTTATGAAATTTACAAAAATTCCAATTTTCACTTTGAAGTATCTTATTATTAAAATGATCCATAGAACTCCTCTCATTTTTTGGGAGTTTCTCCACATATTATTTTAACGTGGAGACATTGCCTTACTTTTCCAAAAGAAAATTTTATATTTTATTAAAAAGATTTATAAAACATCCTAAGACTCGATAACAATCTAATATAACAAACCTATTCCTAATATGTACCTTTGATATGAAAATATCCTAGTAATCACATAGGACTTGATTCTAATACAAAATTTCCACAGTGCCCTTGCGCTATACCTTCTATGTGTCAGTATCTTGGCAACTTTAAAAGACATGAAAAGGATTATAAAATGTGAATCTATCCTAACTGTACATCTTTGGCATAAAAGCATCCCAATGACTACCTAGGACTCAATTCTAGAGAAATTACCAAAATGCCTCTAGGGTGTACCTTCAACGTGAAAGTATCTCGATGACCTTAAATGACACAAAAAGGATTATAAAAAGGTGAACCTATCCTAAATGTACATCTTTGGCATAAACGCATCCCGATGACTACCTAAGACTTGGTTCTAAAGAAATTACCAAAATGCCCTTAGGTTTACTTTCGATGTGAAAGTATCTTGATAACCCTAATGAAGTCTAAAATGATATTAGAATGCTAAAATAATCCTAAGTGTTCAACTTTGGTCTAAAAGCATTTCGATAAGCAAAATTATCAAAATGCTGCTAAGGTATACCTTTGACATGAAAGTATCTTGGTACCTTAACGAATGCTAATATGATGATAAAATGATGAATTTACCCTAAATAAGGAAATTCAAATTCGAAAATTGATTTAAAATGCAAAAATTACAATTAAGCCCTTAAACTTTTGAAAAGTTCATTTTATACCTTACAGTAAATCGAGAAGATACGAAAAGTTTTAAAAATTTCTTTACCCCTACGGAAGGCCATATAATAGAAATATTTAAAAGCGACAAAAATGGCCATTTTACCCTGAAATACTAAAATTTACTATTTAGTCCTTAAACTTTTCAATTTTGCACTTAGGTGCTTAAATAAAAAAAATCCTAAATTATCACAAAATATTGTTAATCAAGTAAAAATTAGCATTTTAATCATGAAAAACATCCATACGAAGGTTGGGTCAAATACCTTTAACCATAAAACAAAAATTTTCTATTTTCCCAAACTAATCCCTAAACTTTGTAAAATTGCATAATGACCTTAAAGTATGAAAAATACCTAAAACATGTTCTAAAACACACGAAATCAGTTTCCATACAGCCCATGAAGCTTTCGACCAAACCTAAAAATGGCCTAAAAAATTTATACATTTTGCAATTTAGTCCCTATGTTTAATAATATTATAAAATAACCTAAAAAAAAGAGAAAAACATGGAATTATTACAATAATATGCACTAAATCATCATAAAAAAGAACCTATCAGATTTGGCAAATAAAAAATATCAAACATAAGCATGCTTTGAAATAGGAAATCAAGAACATATATAAATAATGCTAAACCAAAATAAAAATAAAAATGAATATTCTAATATACTTAATCATAGATTAACTTGAAAATTAAAAAAAAAAAAAAAAAGAAACAACATAAACATCAACAAACATATACAATATCAAGAATATACAAAATCACCATATTTGGCCTTTCAACATGGATGAAAATCCATGAGCCTAACATCGTTTTGAATCATAAATGAGATGAAAAATGAAGAAAAACAAAAAAGAATGAAACTTATAACTTAACAAAGTCTAGAAAACAAAAAAATTTTCAAGTGCTTTTTTTTTTGTTTTTTTTACAAGCTTTTTCTCTCTCCCCCCCCTCTCTCTCTCTCTCTCTCTCTCTCTCTCTCTCTCTCTCGCTCTCTCTTGTGAACCAAAAACCTCCAGAACAACAAAATCCTCCCCTTATTTGTAAGGGGAAGGAATGGCCAAAGGATCAAGAAAGATCCCTTAGCTAAAAGTTTTCATCTTTTTTCTTTTTATTTTAATTTCATTTTTTTAACTTTTGTCATATTGGCATCAAACTTTGTCATATTACAAATTTGATTCGCAATTATTGTTATTCAAAAATATGTTATCATGATTACATTGATAATATCACTAATGGGAAATTAGAATTCGACTAAATTAGTTAGGGAAAAGTTAAAAATCAACTAGACTAATTTCCATGAAACTAGTAGCAAATAATCAATAATTAAAATAAAATTAAAATGATGAAAATAAAATAGAAAATTAATAATTATAAACAAAGTTTGAAATTAAATAATAAAAAAAACTTGAGTGGAACTCTAAAACTCGTAAAATTATATGAGAAAAATCTTTTCGGATAAAAATTAATATATATATATAAATTCAAAACTCATCCAATTAATTAAATTTTCAAAAATTGATTTAATATAAATTTAATAAAAATATTTTATGAATTTTAAAAATTATAAACTCAGAAAAAACCCCCTAAAAGTTTACGAAGTAAAAAACTTCATATTTTGAAAACAAGAAAAATTTTGAAAAAAAAAAGGTAAAACTCATAAAATAAAAATAAAATTTTCAATACTAGTTTAATATGAATTAAATAATAATATTTGAATAATTTTAAAAATTATAAACCTAGTAAAATCTTTTCGAAAAAATTTACGAAGTAGAGAAATTTGTATTTTGAAAACGAAAAAAATCCTAAAATTTATGATAAATAAATGATTTTTGAAAAATTGATTTAATAGTGATCAAATACGAATATTTAAAGAATTTTGAAATTCAAAACCTGAGAAAATTCCATCAAAATTTTTACAAATATAGAAAAGTTTGTATTCTAAAACTGAGAAAGTTTCCAAGAATTCATTAAAACTTATATAAAAAAGAACAAAATAAAACATATTATCCAAAATACTAATTTACAAAATGTTAAATATGAAAATCTGGAATTCAAAATAATTTTACTAGAAAAAATTTTATGAGTATGATACTTGTAGTACTATAAAAAAATTTAAAATTAATTACTAAAATGGGTAACTTGACATCTTATGATATAAAATGTCAATATGAATTTTTCCTTAAATATTTTTAATTTTTAGAGTGAATGTCTACATAAATACCATATAGGTATTGGTAAAAATATACAACAGTCAAAATTTTAAATTTTACAAAAAATTCTCAAAAATTCCTAAAATTAGAAAATTTGACCATGATATCATCCGCAAAAACATATTTCCAAATTTTTACAAAAAAATATTAAAAATTAATTTTTCTTAAATATTTATCCTATATATCCAAAATTAAAAGTTAAAATATGACTTTTTTGTCATGTGAATTTATAACCAGTTAAATATGACTAAAAAGGTCTTGAAAATGTCTGTTCATCTAAAAAAAAAAGATCATTCCCAATGAGAGCGGCCGTTAAATTCTTGATCTCGAATATTCATGATTACTAGTAAAGAGACCTAACGAAATTAGGTGTCTACAATAGTAGAACCCTTAAGCCCATTCTTTGCCACTTTTTCTTGCTAATATATAGCAAAGGAAGGGAACAAAGTGAGCTAAAAATGTGAAAATTTTTTGCTTGACAACAAAGGAAAAGTTTTAAAGCTTGTGGGTATATTTCTTATCGCTTCTCTATTCATTTTCCTTTTTTCCTCCCTTATCTCATTTTAGTGAGCCATTTTCATAGAAACCATGACCTTACCTTAGGAAATTCATGCATTAATATGGCCTTTGGTTATGGAAGGCTTAGGATTCTTGATCCTTTGTTGACCTTTTAGTATGATTTTTCTCATGAAAACCATGTTTATATGCTTTGTCTTCTTTAAAGTCATCTTTTAATGTTGTCTTGAAATTTTCAACATGTTTTTTCTTGTTGAAATGTATTCATATCATCTTCCATGTTATTATTTTTGATGTCATTCATAAAGCCAACATATCCATGCATCTTTTAATTCATTTTCTTGCACGTTGCTCATTATTTTCATGTCTAAATATCATATTAGCTTGTTTACACATGTCATATATGTTTATTGTCATGGATGTCACATTTTTGTTCATTACATGTTTGTTGAAATGATTGTTTAATGTTTGCCAAAAATCTATTTTTATAAAACTCCCAAGTTAAGTCTACATTACCTCCAATAAATGGAGATTAACATGGACTTAATGTTTTCTATCAATGTGTCTTCCAATCTTGAGGAAAAATCAAGCTCTTCCTATTTGGATTCATGGTTAAATGAGGCATAATATTGTAATTTCAAAAAACAAAATCTGTCTTTCAATTTCTCTCAAGTTGTTTGTATATTAATCTTATGTCTAGTGTCTTTTGCTTGTGACTTGGTCAACAAGCTATTTTATCATTCCAAACTACTTCAAGACTGTGCAAATGAGTTTGTGAAGTCACTATCCTAGCCCCCTTTTATCATAGGCATTTGAATGTCCATAACTCGAGTCTAGTTCTAAAATACAACAAACCAAAAATTCCCCTATTTTAGCACTAGTAGCATCGTGACTCTGACTTGAAAAATCATTTTCAAACCCGATACGATTTTTTTTTGGAATTTTTCCATTAAAGGGCATTGAATTAGCTTTCCAACAGTATCTTGTTTGCCCTTGAATTATTTTGGATGAGAGAGTTATTTTTTGAATCTTTGCTGTTTGCAACCCCTCAAATAAGCTATTAACATTATATATGGGTCATGTCTGCCCCTAAGATGAATTTTCTAGAATTTTGAATATTTTTCTTAAAATATAAATGAAATTCATTTTCTAAAAGTTATCGTTCATGATTTAACGATTCCCAATGTGTTTAGAATGATTTTTCAAAATCATCAAGCCCTTTCCCCTGCACGTGTCACTAGTATTAAATAAGACCCAACTTCAAAAATTATTTTCTCCTAGAAGACGACTTTTAGGATTTTAGAAATATTTTTATATCAATCTTTGTCAAGTTACCTTTCCCATGATATCTCACCTAACCTTTTGGACCTTCAAATCAATCCAAAATAAAATCAGAAACGAGGATAATGTGATACTATTCCTTATTTTTTGCATTAATTAAAATTAATTAATTTTTTCAATTTCTCCTCCAAGGCATTTGAATGCCTCTAGGTGGGTCTGATCAACCCTTATCAAGTCAAGAAACATGTCAACTCCTTAGGCCCATATCAAGGCACAAGCATTTTTTAAATTTTATCATCCTTATTTTTATCAATTCCCACTTAAAAAAAAAATCATTGTTTTTGTCAAGAAACGTTAAAATTTTCATTTTGTCAAGAAATCATCTAACCTTTGTCAATTTAACTCTTTTAATCTCGTCTTTTCAAAAATCATCAAAAATCAAAATTTATTTCTCTCGATTTTCCCCTGGATTTTTAAAACCTAAACTTAGTTTTCACACCTCAATCAACCAATAAATCTGAACCTATCTAAAATTATCAACTTGGTTATTTTTTAAGAACCAATGACAATTACAAGATACAACCCTTTGTTTTTACCTTTTTGTGTGATTTATTTTACGCAATATATCTTATCTTTCGTAAGCCTCACTAACATGATTCTTTTCGTGTTGTTCATTTTTACATTCATATTTTAAAATCATTTTTGTAAATCACAAAGTCAACGTTTCATGTCAATATCTCTAGTGCTTGAAACGAAAGATCCAGTTTTCAAGATTAAATTTGAAGATAATTTTTATAAAACAATTTCTATATTTCCAACCTCTCCAAGATGCATATGGGATTAAAATTTTCCTTAAAACCCAAGTTTATTATTTTACACAAATTCATGCATAAAAGGGAATTCTATTAAAATAATGATAACTCAAAACCAAGGAAACCGAAATCAATATAAGACACAGCTAGGAGGTACCAATTTCGAGTGTCGTGGAGGTGTTGATACTTCCCCACACATAACCAACTTTCGAACCCAACCGACGAATTTTTGGACCATGTAGACCTAAAATCGACATCTAGAGTTTCATAATTTGGAATGCTGGTTTTAAAGGCGTCCTATTACGCCTAGCCCAAATGATCGATGGTAACTGTAAATTTCGCCATTTCATGAGACCAGTTAGACGAGCGACTAGTCTAATGGTCCCCCCTTTTCATGTTAAAAAGGAAGAGTCCGGTTTGAGAAAACACTTCTACGGTAAACATTTTATTATTTTCCTCATATATTTAAATCGTATGCACCTCTCGCTCCGTTAGGGTTTCCAGAGGCATGTTGCGACACTAGTTATCAAATTAATATCTTATATTAAATAATATTTTTCTAACATATTAGAAATTAACGTTAAAAAAATCAACTACTGCTTAAAAATAATTTAATGCCACTAATTAACAAAACCTTTTGTTATTAATTATATCACCTCATCCCATTCCTCGTACCAAACAATACTTAAATAAAACATATAAAGCATTTAAACTTTTTTTGGCAAGCCAATTAAACTTGGGATCAATTGACTATTTGTTGTGCGTAGCAAGTAAAATTTCCTTCATGAATCTGACATCAATACACTCTTTGATATTCACATGAAGCTTGCTAAGAATATTCACAATGGCGAATTGTACGGTAAACAGGAAAGGAAAATGTGGCACTTTAAGGATTTGTTTAAATAGAGAGGATAGAATATTAAAAAAATAAAAAAATAAGAGAGAGAAAAGTCCAAAGATGAAAACGTATGTTTTTGTTTTTATTGATGGGGTTTGGTAAAAAAAAAATAACAAAGTGGATGGAAATTAATATAATTTTCTTTAACATCAGTCAATTACGTGATAGAGTTGAAAAATAAAACTTTAATTGTTTTATCATTAGTATACAAACTTTGAGTAGATATGCAAAGATAAATTTTAAAAGTGAACAAATAACTTGTTTATTTATAATATTTG
The DNA here is from genome assembly GCA_038382065.1 of Adansonia grandidieri. Taxonomy (NCBI): domain Eukaryota; kingdom Viridiplantae; phylum Streptophyta; class Magnoliopsida; order Malvales; family Malvaceae; genus Adansonia; species Adansonia grandidieri. Next base: position 6,138 of record JBBYHK010172853.1, on the reverse strand, counting down.
ACTCGATTTTTTTTTTTTTTACTTTTTTTACTTCAATTTTGTTTTAATTTGAAATGATTTATTTTATTAATAAAACTGAAAATGACAACAATCTAACTTTTTTTT
>JBBYHK010172743.1:1616-30024 GCA_038382065.1 Adansonia grandidieri | reverse complement strand
TTAGGATAGTTTTTCTATTAATATTCTTAATAAAATTGGAATTTTTAGAAGATTAAGGCAATATCTCTAAGTTAAAATAATACATAACATTTTTCCCAAAATATGAGAGGGATTTTATGGATTATTTTAACAAAAAGATATTCTTTTCAAAAAGAAAATTAGGATTTTTTAAATTTTGTAAAGTAAAACCTTTCGTATTCTTTCGATTCTCCGGTAAGGTGCAAAAGATATTTTTATATTTTAAAACTATTTGTATTTCTCCAGTTCACCGGTTGGCTATGAAAGTGAAGAATACAACCTTTCATGTTCTTTTGATCCTCTAGTGTGATACGAAAGAGATTTTGATTTTTAAAAAATATTAAAAACCTAATTTTTCACATAAGGAATAATAAATTTAGAATATTATTTTAATACTTGGAATTATATTTAGATTCTGAATTTTGAAACTAAATAAAGATTAAAATTTAAGTTAATACTTAATTAATAAGATTAAAACTGTTTGTATTCCTCCAGCTCACTGGTTGGCTAAGAAAGTGAATGATACAACCTTTCATGTTCTTTCGATCCTCTAGTGGGATACGAAAGAGATTTTAATTTTTTAAAAATATTAAAAACCTGAATTTCACATATGGAATAATAAATTTAGAATATTATTTTAATACATGGAATTATATTTAGATTCTGAATTTTGAAACTGAATAAAGATTAAAATTTAAGTTAATACATAATTAATAAGATATTGATTATCAAGCATCATGAGAGGGATCGATCCTTACTCATGATTGTAACTGGCTCCCGGACCTTTTCATACAATCTCCAATATTATTGCAAATCTTAGTATTTATTTTTGGGTTTTGTAACCCTTGAGATACTAATTTTGACAGGTGACCAATCTTACTTAGCCAAAATAGATTGGTGGCAGCTCCAGATAAATAGTCATTTCATAATGACTATTTACGGATAAGTCGAGTGAATGACTCACCTAGATAACCTAATCCCTAAATACAAGGAAATATTAATGATGATATGGCCCTTAGGAATAAAAATAAAAGTAGTTATATATCTATAAATATAGGAATGAGGGCCTCTTAAGTCTGGGTTGGTTAAGATTCAAGTCCTGATGATGTTGCAATAGCTTAGCGACTCCATTGGGGATTGGTTAGAGAGTCGGGCCTAAAATTAATCACGTGTTAACTAAATTTTGATTAATTCAGTCTCAACTGGTAGTTAATTATAATTCTCAATATTTTTTAAAAAAATGTTTCATTTTTTATTTTGATTTTGATGGAAATTCTAATATATATTATTCATATTTTTCACTAACCCTTTTGTTTCTTTTGTAGCACTATTTTTAAGGGAATTTAGGATAAGAGGGTTTTATTATTTTTAAGAGAGTCAAGTCATAAAAAGTTTTTTGTTTGTTTCCCTACACACTTTGCACATGCATACCATTAGATTCTTCTCTAGGCATATAGAAGGGGCATAGGTTATCGAATATTTTAGGAAGGGGAAAAGCAGCTCTACCTTCTGAGGTGCTAGCCTCTGTTAGGCCAGTAAAAAATATACCGAGTGTAAATTCCTACGCTTGCTTAAGGTTTTAGCCTCGTTATGGGCATGAAAGATACTCCCGCTTTGATTAAACCCTTTCGACATAAAACCGCAAGAGGTAAGGAGTAGGTATGTCAATTCTTTTCAAATTTAAGGAACAATTCAAGAACCTATTTAGATGTCCAACATGAACTTCATGTAATGAATCGTAAAGGCCTCATCTAGTTAGAGCCATACCTGATTTTAAAGGTTACTGAACTAACTACACATGAGGGAATACTTCTTACACTTTCCTTTTTATTTTATGTTCAGAGCATGTAAATCAAGCTATGATAATCAAACATCATCGTTTATGATAAGATCTTCATTGTACCTCAGAAAGTCCCATCATTGTTTTAATTTAGATATTAAGTGATGATGAACGAATATCATCACTTGTAATATGATTATTTCTTTTTACCTTGCAAGCCATTATGTGGCCTTACTTACACAATCTAGACTTGCGAGTTAGACATGATCTTCGTAAATCATCAATGACGAGACCTTCTTATTAACCCTAATAGGCATTGTAATGCCCTAAAAGGCCCTCTTGGGGTAAATTTTTTCTCGCATAAGTTATTAATTTCCCGCACTTACCTTTTTTCCCTCTATAAATAGGGCAGTGATGAATAAACATTGTGCCATCCATAATAAGATTGATCCTTTTTCTTTAAGGCGTTATAAAGCCTTCATTTACATTTTAGGCCTTGACAATAGGCTTTTTTATCTATTTGTTTGTATAACTTTATTACAAATTTTTCCTTGACATTACATTGATGTCATCCTTGTAGGGCGGAATAAAGGTTTTATCAGATTTAAGAGTTCTCTAAAAGAACTTTCTTTCAAATTAGTCGGACAATCTAACATTATTGTCCATTAGAGATGAATTTTTAGCACACCTAGAAAGGATGGAGGCAACTCGATGTGAAACACAAGAAATATTGATGAAACAACAAGAGTAGATGCAAACAAAATCTCTAAGTAATAGGAATAATAATGGCTAGAGGGAAAGAGTTTGAAAATATAAATTTAGGAAATCAAGGGAGTAACCCCAATACTATTTTTAGCTCATCCAGGGTAAAAAGGCAACCATCGGTGGAAGGAATGACAACTAGAGGAAAAAAGCTTTTCTAGGGCAGGAAGGCAACCCTTATTTTAAAAAGCCCTTATCTTTTAATTGACATTATTTTCTGAAGCATGTATACTAGGTGTTTTGATAAGATAAGAATGTTTTCCAAAAAGCAAATATTTTCAAAAACATCATGATAAAATGTCTCGAGAATACTAATGATTGATCCTGAAAGTGAGTTTTTATCCTTGCATTAATTTTCCTATAAATAATACAATAATCATTTTAAAGACCCAATATTTGAGGGAAGTAACTTTAAAAGTTCTCAAATCGTTATCCCTAGGCAAAAGCAAAACAAGAAAAACTATCGATATGACCTATGGGAATTACCAAAATTTTGCAAGAGAAAAAACACTTTGAAAAAAATTTAGGGACACCTAAAAATCCCTAAGTACCTTAGGTTGTCAACCTCAAGTTGTCAACCCTTTGTTGTAGAGATTGACTTTGAAAATTAAATCCATCCCTTTTCCAACTTGACCTTCCATTCCTAAACTCTTCCTGATCATTCTGGGTATTGTCGAAGTGCTAATAGTCAGGAGATTTAAGGGAACATCAAAGTTGCTTGATTTTCAAAGAGATGTATACTCCATATGACATGATCCATTCGTGCCTAGAAAATGGGCATGTATCATATCCACTCTAAAATTTGGCGCCAACCAAGTTTTTTTTTTTTAAGCTTTTCAATTCATTTTGAGAAAATTAAATTCTCATTCAGGAAATTTTTCAACAAAAGATCATTAGTATTCAAAAGACTTGAACATCACATGCTTTGAGCTTATACGTTTTGAACAAAATACATTTTTCAATGAGATAATTATTTTGAAAAACTTGAAAAAGTGTTATAAAAAGAAATAAGGGTTTCTCAAAAGTGTACCAAATTGGAATAAAACCTGACCCATGGGAATGAAAAGGTGAAATAAAAATTTAGGAATTTAAAACTCATTAAAGAAAGATGATGACAAAAAATTAAGAAAGAAGTTATTTTTCCTAGGGTATAGGAAGATCAAAATGTGTCCTAATTTTGGAACCGATAGGGTGGTCGAATTAGACTCGAAAGATAGCCAAACAGAGTTTTAATCTTTGCATAGCTTAGAGCATATGCTTCATTTATTATCATATGCATTTGTATTACTTCATGTGCATTTACCTCTATACTTATACTCGCGTTTGCATTATCTCACATGCATCTACACCATTAGATATATTTGCATTTGCATTGATTCATACCCTAGATAACACTAGCTTTTACATCATTTCATGTGTATTCACTTCATTATTGATATTTGCATTAGCATTATTTCACAAGCATTTGCACCGATTTTTATAGTGATATTCTTCAAGCAATGTCTTCATTTTTGGATCATTGCATTGTCATACTTACTAAAGTAATTGCAATTGCATCAACCATTGATCAATCAAACAAGTCTTCAATGGTGAAATTCTAAGCATTTAAAAATTTTTGTTTCAAAACAAATCTTCGGTGGTAATATCTAAAGCATTTTAAAAATTTTTTTGTTTTAAAATAAGTCTTTGGTGGTGATATCCAAAGCATTTTAAAAGAATTTGTTTCAAAATAAGTCTTCGGTGGCAATATCCGAAGCATTTTAAAAGAATTTGTTTCAAAACAAGTCTTCAGTGGTGAAATCTAAAGCATTTTAAAAAGTTTTCAAATCTTTGCTTGCATATTCAAAGCTTCTAGTAAGGGTAACTAGAATAATTTTCAAACACTTTGGTGTCATATCTAAATATATTACTGGTGGTTATTGAACTTTCCAAACCTTTTCGCAAGTCAAAACACATCCCTAATGAGAAAAAAAGGCAAATACCTTTAGAATATTCCATGGGAGGAAAAATTAAAGACAGGCCTTCAAGGATGTTAATCTAGCAAAATTCAATGAGTTAATGGATGCCTATCAATAACAATTGGCCTGAGGTCATTAGCCTTATGGTAGTATGCCAATTAGGGAAATTTCTATCTTAACTTGAAAACTCTGTACTTGTCCTTTAGAAACTTTGAATTTTAGTTTGAAATGAATAAAGTTTAATTTATTAACGTTGTGCATTCTGTCATATTCCATGAATTTTGTTAATAATTTCCATAATCTAAGGTAATAACTTTTAAAAAAAAAGATTTTAATTGGATTGGTGGTCATCGTTAGATTGAACTCTCTCGAAAAGGTCTTTCACCTCTATTAACATGATTGTACTAGACATATAGCTATCGACTTTTTCGCATCCAAATATTCCTTCTAAGATTCCTTGAAGGTCAAATAAACAAGTTATGCTCTTAAAGATTTAGATGCTAATAGTTCAACTTATGTTAAATTAATGATGGTAGCCTAAGATCTCCCAAGTTCATTTGGATAACCTTTTGCCACAACTTCCATAACACTTTTCCAAATCCTTGATTTAGGAAGGATGAGAGTAAAAATAGCCACTAACACCTTTTCATCTGGGATAAAATATTTTCAATTCAATGCATGATATGTAAGATGTGAAATCTGAGGTGTTTTCTCATACCAATATCATTTTTTTCTTAAAAGCTCGACCAGAACCAAGATTCATTGGTAGCTGCATAGCTGACAATGTTAAAGGTATACATTAAGCCAAAATATTAAAAACCTGAAAGAAGAAAGAAGGAAAATGTTGAAAAACTAAGTGCAACATCATGTTATTAAGGTGTCCAAAATGATTTCAAAAAAAAAAACCATCCATTCTCCTAGTGAAATGATTGTCAATTCAAATGGCTTTATCTGAAATGAAAAATTGTCATCTTTCTTTATCCTTCCATAGATATAGAAAATTATTACCTTTATAGTCCACTTTAAGCTTGATGATTTATTCTTTCATTAAACCCTAATTAAGGACCATCTTCTACACTATAGGGTAAGTAAAACAAAGCTTCAAAATCAGAAGGGGAAATCCCATGAAGAAAATGCGTATTGTAATGGTGCAAGAATGGAGATCAATTAAAGTTCAAGTTTTAAGTTTCTTTAAAAGAAAAAGGAAAAAAAAAGAAAAAAATTAAAATGAAAAGCAAAAAGCAAAGAGAATAAGATAAGGGAATAAATAAAAAGTTTTTTTAAAAAAAAACTTAAAACTTAACAAAGAGAAATAGGTTGGATGAGAATCTTTTTAAAAAAATGATCCTTGATTTGATAACCCTTAAATACGTGATTTGGGCCTATCTGTCATTTTTTTCTAAACCCTAGACTATGGCCTATGTTATGTACCTACAAAGTCCATTTCGATCAAACATAGCTCTTTGAGTTGTTAGGCCATTCCTAGGAAACTTGTCAAAAAATCATCTTTTTAGATGTGTTTTGACTTCTCAAGAATATGATGAGGCAATCAACTAGAAAAAAAGATTGAAAAAAGAAAGCAAGAAAAAAGGAAGAAGAAAAGAAGGAAAAAGTGAAAAACAGATGAAGTTCTAAGGTGAAAACATAAAAAGGGCAATCTAGAACAAAATTTTGGAATTGCTTTCAAACTAACAAAGGTAGCCACCAATGGAAAAGAAGTCTTCCATGCTAATTTCTAAAGCACCTAAGCTTTTGAAAATTTTAAGACATCGGAGTTGAGTCAAATACCTAAATATTTTATTTCAACATAACCTTTTAGAGCCTTTGTATCTTATCTTAGAAATTAATGTGTACTTAAAGGCCTTCTAAATTAACTCTTTGAGACTTGGTGTTTACTAGCTTAGTTTAACACCTGTTAAGCTATTGTATTTGAAGATTGAAAGGATGTTATAACTCGATTATTTGCCTTTCAAGGAATTCCCATAAAAAGAATATCTGCTTGAATTAGGTCTTGATAAACCTCGACCTTATGGTACCAGTTTTTCTAATTAAATTATAGTAGTGCCACCCCATTTATGCCTTTAAATTCATTTCCTCATATTGTCCAAATGTCTGAAATGTTAATCATCTATCACAAAAAAGTCTCAACATCAAAAAATGAAGATGGCATGTCCATTATTCTTGATATTGGAAAATTTTATAATTGAAATCATTCTAGAACTTTCATAGCTCTTGATCAAATAGATCCTTCTCTAGGATAGGATGAGAAGGTGATCATGATGATGATAGGGGTATCTAAAATTGCTTCAAGCAATGAAATGTTCACTCTTATCCAATTGCATAAAGTTGATAAACACTAATTCATTATTGAGTAACTTTTGAGGAAAAATCAAATAATTTTTAGATTCTTGAAGTCAAGATTAGAAAAAGGATTTCATGGAGCAAAAATGAGTTCACCTTTAACAATTAAAACCTTCAACTCCAAGTACAAGACTAGACTTTCCTTTGACAAAGAAAAAAGAAATATCCATAACATTTTTTGAAGATGCCTTCAACTCTAAGTAAAGGCACAACTTCACTTCACCCAAACAAAAAGAAATATCTGTTACATTTTCCAAAAATGCCTTCAGCTCCAAATGTTAATTAAAGACCGAGCATGACATTGGAGAAAAGTAACAATCATTTAGTATGTTGATTTCTTCAAAATTGAAAGATAATCTCGCATCCATTCGAACATATCAAATATCAAACCTTATGTATACCCTAAGTTGATTATTATGGTTTCACCCTAATCAACCCATCAGACTTGGGTTTCACCTTGGTCACCCATAGTTGACTATATGGTTTCGCCCTAGTCAACCCATCTAACTTAGGTTTCGCACTAGTAACCCTTAGTTGACTATTATGGTTTTGCCTTGGTCAACCTATCTAACTTAGGCTTTACCCTGGTCACCCTAAGTTGACATTATGGCTCCGATCTAGTTAACCTATTAGACACCCTTACTTGACTATTATGGTTTTGCCCTGGTCAACCCATCAAACTTAAGTTCCGCCCTAGTCACTGTTAGTTAACTATTATCATTTTGCCCTGATCAAACTATCGACTTAGTTTCCACCCCGGTCACCTTTTATTGACTATTATGGTTTGGCCCTGGTCAACCCATCATACTTATGTTTTATCCTAATCACCTTTAGTCAACTACTATGGTTTTGTCCTGGTCACCCTTAGTTGTCTATATGGTTTCACCCTAGTCAACCCCTAAGACTTCGATTTCATCCTTGTTTCCCTTAGTTGACTAGTATGGTTTTGCCCTGGTCAACTCATTAGACTTAGGCTTCATCCTAGTCACCTTTAGTTGACTATTATGGTTTCAACCTAGTTAACCCATCCAACTTAGGTTCTGCCTTAGTCATGCTTAGTTGACTATTATAGTTTTGCCCTTGTCAAGTCATTGGACTTAGGCTCTGCCCTAGTCACCCTTTATTGACTATTATGGTTCTGCCTTGGTCAACCTCTTAGACTTAGCTTCCATTCAGGTCAGCTCGTTTGACCTAGTTCTCACTCTAGACCTAAGATTCCTCTTCTTATTTTTTTTGTTTTAATGTACATGCTTTATTTTATTTTCAATACTTTACAACCTATACGAAATTGTTTCTATTTGGTCTTTTTCATGTTCTTAATTCTCAGTAATGGCCTGATAGAGGCAGCTATGACACTAAATTTTGTCCGAGCCCTTTTTTTTTTTATAGTTTTAAATATCAAAGACTGAGAACTTAACGGCCGCCCTAGTAGAGGTTGATGCCCTTGAAGCGGGCTGGGCATTTTCAGAACCTATATGGTCATACTTAAATGGCCACGAATGCACGTGATAGGAAAAGTGCAATTTTAAGGGTCTAAAAGACAAATATTCAAGAAAAATTATTTATTAAAAAAGATAACTATTCGAGAAAAAATTATTTATTAAATATTTTCTTATCAAAGTTTGAAATTTATCTCTGTAGATGATATCATGATCAAAATTTCCATTAACAAGAATTTCTCATGATTTTTTGAAAATTCACCATTGTATATCTTTATAGATACCTATGTAGTATTAGCTCTAAAAATTTAGTTTTTAACTTCATTCTCTTGATATTTTGAAATTCATTTCTGCAGATAATATCACAGTTAAAATTTTCATTTTTTAAGAATTTTTTGAGATTTTTCTATAAAATTTGAGAAGTTGACCATTGTAGACACCTCATTTTGTCCGAGCTAACTTTTGGTATCCCATGACTTCATTGAAAGATGATAGAATCAAAAAATAAAAAAATAAAGTAGGGACAACTGCCAAATACCGTGTAACCAAGCATTGTTAGGTGACACCGCACTACGTGAAAATATTTTTTGAGGAAGGTCAGAATTATAGAAATAAGGCATCAAAGGTCACTATTTAAGGCATCACCAGAGTTATTCAGATAAGTGCACAGGTCAGTTTTCCATTGTGTGTGACCAGTGAGGTGTTCAAAAAGCCTAAGGTAAATGCAAGTTATGTTGGTGAATAAGTATTGATATGAGACCTTTACATCACCAAAAATTTGAATTTTCACATATAGTATCAATATAAGAGGGTTTAGTATTGATACCTAAGGTATGGTATCGATACCTAGCATGTTTGTATTGATGTAGACCTTGGTAGTAGCTAAAGTTATGATTTTTGGCAAAATTTATTGAGACACAAGCATGAGTATTGACACAAATCCATCGAGTATTGATACAGGCCTCTAAGTCTCGAGACTGGAAACAATTTTTTGCTCTTAGTATCGATACGCACTCATTGTATCAATACTCATTCGTAAAAGCTACCTTAGGTATTGATGCAAAATGTTTTGTATCGATACACCAAGGTATTTTTGCCTAATTCAAGCCACTTGTTAGCCTTCGGAGATCTGATTCAAACATAATTTTGCATCAAAAATCATCATAATACTAGGCCTCAGTTATGGGCTTGTATTGGATTTAAACAAATTTTTAAAGCCTAAACAACCAATGACATGAGACATTCTCATGAAATATATGGTTTGTCAAAGGGCATGCCTGACTTTTCTCCAATTATAGGCTATTTTAGCTTTCTGCACCACCACTCTGTATGGCAGAACCAATGAAAACGAGACTAATTAAGCATAGTACCTAGAGTTGTCCCCTAATACATGCATGAAAAATCAAATATATCCTTGCTTTGTCTACTAAAAGCATTGGCTGAGCATTGAATTTAAATAAAGACCAAAGATGGCTCAACAGGGTGACTCCCTCCAACAATCTCAAAAAAACACACCAGTAATTTCAAGAAAAAAAATACCTCTAGCAACCTTCACCCCTTAAAACACTTCCAAAACACTATTCCATTACCTTCCACCCTTAACTTTCTTACATTCCTGTAGTTCTTCCAAACCATTACTAGAAAACCTTTGAAACTCAATTTTTCACATACCTTTAGCCTTAAAATGCCTCACTCTCAACAGTAATACTAGAAAGCTTATTTTCATCCTTTTCTTGCTAAATAATAGCAAAAAAAGGGAAGAAACTGAGCTTAAAGTTATTTCTTCAAGTAGAGGAGAAAGTTCAAGTTTTTTGGTATATTTTCTCTACCTTGTTCCATGCATTTTCTGTTTTTATCATCTACATCATTTTAGTGAGCCCTTCATAATGCCATAACCACCTAGATCCCTCATGCATTATTGTTGCCTTGGTTGTGGTAGTCTTAGGATCTAGATGTTCTTTTGATGCCTTGATGTTGCTTGGTAGGCCAAAATTCTTCTTTTTCATTCTATCATCAAAACAGCCCTTCTTTTTCATTCATGCATTTTCTATTATGTTTCATCTATTTTCACATGTTTAACATAAGCTTAGATGTTCTCCCTAAAATATCTTAAGTATTCTCACGCACCTTCTTGCATTTGAAAGAATCTCATAGCATAAAAAAGTTGCCTTGAAAATTCCAACACGTTTTTTCTCCTTAAATATGTTCATGTCCTCTTTCATAACATGATTTTTTATGCCATTCTTAGAGTTATCATTTCCATGCATCTTCTTTTCACCTTCTTACATTTTTTATCATCTTTTCCATGTCGAAATGTCATCTTTGTGTGTTTGTATGTGTTATCTCTATCAAGATGCTTGTTTCTTTGCTAAAAATCTGATTTTTAAAAGAAAATCCCCAAGTTAAGTTCATGTTACCTCCAATAGATGGAAAACAGCATGGATTTAATGTTTTCATAAATTGGCTTTCCAATCTTGCAACAAATTAAATGTTTTAGACCTGGATTCATGGTAAAATAAGTTTTAAGATGTTGTTTCAAAATAAAAAAATGACCCCTTTTTAGTTAAAAATATGTTAAGCCTTAATCTTGAGTTTAACACCTTTGTGGTGACATGGTCAACGGATTGTTTCATCATCCCGAACTACTTCGGATTATTGAATGAACTCGTGATGCTCGTGTCATTCTTTCCCTTATGTTGTGGATGTTCGAATGTCCATAGTCAATTTTAACCCCCCAAGAAACTCAAAAAATTGAATAGCCCCTTGTTTTTCTCGGGCAGCACTATAGTTCAAATTTAAAAAATTATTTTTGAGTCACAAATTTTTAGAATTTTTTTGATATTTTTCCCTTATAGGGCATCGAAATACCTTTCCAAAGGTTTCTTGTTTGCCTTCAAGTCATCCCAAATGAGGGAGTTATGATTTTCTGAAGCTTTATTGTCCGAAACCCTTAGAACTAGCATGCTATGTTTGGTTTGGGCCATTTCAATCCATCAGATGGTTTTTCCATATTATTCAAACATTTTTCCCAGAAAGTATGTAAAATTCCCTCTCCGAAAATGTATTGTGTACTAATTAACAATTTCGGACAAGCCTGAAACAAATTTTCAAATCCATCATGCCATTTCCCTTATACATGCTGCTAGTGTCGAAACACACCTATCTCCAAAAATTAATTCCGCCTAAAAGGTGATTTTCTAGGATTTTTAAAATATTTTTATATTAATCTTTATCAAATTACCTTTCCAATAGTACCTCAATTACCCTTAAAGCCTTCAGATGAACTTGAAATAAATTTGGGAAGTGAGATAGCACAATGCTGCCCCTGTTTTTCTAGAATTAAAATTAACCCTATCTCCTAAATCGCCATCATAGAGACATTCGAACGCCTCAAAGTGCATCCAATTCCTACTATACAAATCCTTTAGACCTGGATTAAGGCTTAAGACAAAACATATTTTATTCAAATCTTTGATTTCCTATTTGCAAAATACATCTCTTTTAGGCTAATTATTTTCTAAAATTACAAAAATTTTCATCTTTGGGGATATTCCATTCCCACCACTCTAAGAGGATACTCCAATCCTGTTTTTCCACTAAAAAAATGAATTTTTTCTCTCGGATTTATTCGAAATTCCTAATTATTTCCTCAAATCATTAATGATTTTCATTTTTGGGATACTCTAACCTCATTTTCCATCGAAAACTTGATTTTTCTCTCTCAGATATATTCAAGATTCCTAATTATTTTCATAACTTTATCTTTGAGGATACTCTAGCCTCAACTCTCTGATGGATACTCTAACCCTGCTTTTACCTAAAAAAATCCAAAAATTTTCTCTCTTTAGAACACCCTGGATTGTCTTAATTAAAATCTTTTTCATCCCTTAAATTACCATCGAATCTAACCCATCTCTAAATTTTCATCTTGGTTATTCTTCAATAATTGAAAACAATTATGAGATAAATCACGATCATCCCTCTTTTTTACATATTTTGTTTGTGATATTATTATATTCTTTTTCGACTTACTAACATGTTTCCTTTTTTGTAGTGATGTCACGCACTCATATTTAAAACTTGTTTTCAAAAAAATTTACGAAGGCAATGTTTCATGTTGGTATCTCCCCAGTGCCTAACATGGAATATCCAAATTTTTAAAATTTAATCTGAAAACTATTTTTATAAAATTCCCTATGCTCCCCATACCTTCACTGCATATAGGTGATTAAATCATTTTCAAAACCCAGATTTACATATTCTAACAAAACTTGATTCATAAAAATGGGGTTATATCGAAATAATGATCAAATGGAGCTGATAAAGCTAAAGTCGAGGTGAGATATAGTTAGTAGGTACCGATTTCAGGTGTCGTGGGGATGCTAATCCTTCCACATGTGTAACCAACTCCCAAACCCAAGCAATGAATCTTTGAACCTTGTAAACCTTGAAATCAATGCCTCGGGTCTTGTAACTCGAGATATTATTTTCAATAGTCATCCATGCATGCCTAGCCAAAAATGGTCAGTGGCGACTTCGATTTTATAGTCAATTCATTGTAGCTTTCCAAGACTCGTTGGATGAGATTTTATAGTTAATTCATTGTAACTTTCCAAGACTCGTTGGATGAGTAATTCATCCGATACTCTCTCCCCCTTTCACATTATCATGCCTGATCCAAATCTCGACCAAGGGATAACTCAACGGTCAACCACATCACCATATATCTTTTAGGTTACGCACACCCACTTCGGGTCTTTCAGAAAAAAAAAAGAAAAAAGTTACATGGCAATAGCTTGGTGACTCCATTGAGGAATATTTAAGAGAGTTAGGCCTATGACTAGCTATGTCTTACGCGGCCTTTGGTTTTTTGGCTTCCATTTATTGTTTAGATATAATTCCTTTTTATTTTTTCTATCCTTTTACTTTTTGTGGCTTTGTTTTGTGATTGTTAGGGACTACTTTGTTCCTGAATAAATATCAACTTAAATAACTATGGTAATATAGGAGTAAAATAAAAAAGTTTGATTGTATCCTCAACACACACAATGCACCTACATTTGCACTAGATTCCCACCAAACACCATGGTGTGGTTAGTACCCCAATTATGAGGAGGAAATGAGCCATCTACCATCATGACTAACCTTTCACATAAGCATGGCAAGACCTTCCTAAGTGTAAATTACCTATGTCTCTTATGACTACCGCTCCGCATTTGCATATGGAGATACATCCACCGAATTGAACTCGTTCCACCAAACCTGTGATAGGCCTAAGATCGAGGTGACTTAGTTGTTCTTATCAGATGGAAGAGTGATTCAGATATCGATTTAGGCATCAACTTAAACCCATATAGTGAACCTTATGAGCCAAACAATGTCAAACCATACCGAATTGCTGCTAGAATAACTTGAGTAATAGGGTCACTCGAGAAAAAATTTCTTACCTTTACTCTTATATACCATGATTATGTAAGTGATGAAGGATAAACATTGTCACCCGCATTTGTCATATTATTTCATGATCATTTTAGGGTATACTAGTATGTTCTATGGCTAACCCCTTTCAATAAGTGGGTGATAGTGAACGAATGTCATCACTTAAAATGCCCCAAAAAAAGTTATATCTGACCAAAATCAGTCATCATGTTCTCCGAATGATGGCTTAACATGTACTTAACCATAGATGTTGATGAATGAAGGTCACCACTTAATTGGTCAGTCACATCCCTGCGAGGTACCGTGTCACCTTGCTAAAGGCAATTTTAACCTGGACACGCTGTTAAGTTGTCCATTTATGTTAACTGTCATATTCGCTCCTAAGCATCGTATCACCTACTATTATGGCAATTTTTGTGATTTAGTTTTGTCGCCTCTCCTCTTTTTGCCAATAATCTCTAACCCTATACTATCTTATTGTTTCATGTTTGTGTCACATGTATCATTTCTTAGATTAAACATGTGGATCTTTGCCCCATCAGCGCAATGGTGAACGAACACTGTAATGCCCAGAGGATCTTTGCCCCATCAGCGTCACATTTCCTTGATAAGTTTAAGGGCATAATTTGTCCACTTGTACGGATTCCTCCCCCATGTGGGCTATTCTACCATAGCCGACTATAGGGATGCAACATAGTGCATCTTATACATTCCATCTACCATTAATAATCCTTTTGCAATCCTAATGGGAGATTTCCATGATAACATTTTCATGCTCATAACATATTTTCATACCTTACATTAACGTCCTCATTGCACTCATTTGCGTACATGCATGCATATTTCCATGCCCAATTCATGAACCTGAGGGTGTAGAGTGGTGGCTTGCAAAAGTGCCGGAACTTTTCTAAAAGAAGCTTCATTCTTCCTTGAGAGGTATCAAAGGAAGACTAACACTTTTAATCATGGGAGACAAGTACTCCGCTAGAATTGAGAGATTGGAGCTCATGCATAAAGAAGATCAAGAGTGCATGCTTCATCAAAATAAGGAATGGCAAGCCAGATAGTTGTGTTGATGAAGATGGTATCAGCCTCCATAAAAGAAAAAGGGCAAGCTAGTGTAACTGATATCAGAACAGCATCGACAAATTTCAAAGATCACCTAATAGGTGGCACCAGAGTTACACTCATCCAAGAGGAAACAGTCCAGGGGCAACAACTTCACATAACACCAATTCCACTAACGCACTCGATTATCCACATGAATTTGGCTGCAGCACCTATGCATCCCAAATTTATAGGGCTAGTACTAAATCTTCCTCGGCTCATCATTGCTTGATCTAAATAACCTTATGGAGCAAAAAGAACCCAAAGGTGTCTAACTTTAGAAACTACACAAGACCTTAGCAAATACTAATAGCTAAAAAAGAGTCAACGCAATCGAGGAAAACAACAAATTGGGAATCATTGATGCAAAATCCTTGGGCCTCGTTTCCAACCTTATCATTCCACCCAAGTTCAAGGTACTCGAGTTCAAGAAATACAATGGGACCACAGATTTGGCTGCCCGTATCCGAATGTATTGTCAAAAAATGGCCGAGTATGAAGGGAACAGGAAACTTTTAAATCACTGCTTCCAAGACAATCTAATTGGGGCAGCAACTCGATGATCCAATGAGCTGGAAAAAACTAAAATCTAAAAATAGGTTGATCTTGTTAGAGCCTTCTTACACTAGTACAAGCACATTTCTGATTAGGTACCTGATAGGTTATCATTGAGAAACATGGAGAAAAAGCCTACTAAGACATTTAAAGAATATGCCCAAAGATGAAGGGAAAAGGTGGCACAAGTACATTCACCATTAAATAAGAAAGAGATGACCATATACTTCATGGAGACACTACATGCCTCTTTTTATGACAAGCTTATAAGAAATGCCATAAGGAACTTTGCTAACTTAATTATGTCTAAGGAAATGATCAAAAATGCAATCAAAAGTGGAAAACTTGGGAAGAAGAGCTAGTTCACACTAAAAAAAAGAAAAATACCTGCAGATGAAAGAGAAAAATTCCAAACCTTAACCTTCGACAAGCAGTTGACAAAGGATTTTACCTTTCACCATTTGTATGCCATAAGCCAAATGGTTCACCCATCTAGGGGTTGTCGTGCATCAAATTCACTTAAGTTTTTACCCATTGACATCACTTCTAACACACAACTCAATATTTATAACCATAATTGGACCAGCCCATCAACTAAAAGGGTTAAGAAGTGCTCAATAAAGAGAAAGGGGTAGTTAAGATAGAACCCTAATAAAACCAATCCCAATATTATATACTAAATTACTTCCTTGACTTATCCAAGATCAATTAATTACGCCAATCTGCTTTGACTCTCTAGAGCCACCCTACTCGAAAGGTCATGGCACCATTGCTTGCAGATATCATAGAAGGTGCATGAGTCATTTCATAAAAGAATATGGGGCTTTAAAGAGAAAAGTGCAAAGAATAATTGAAGCGAAGTAGTTAGATCTTGATCAATTGTGAAATGGGATGTATGAACCTAAGATAATAGGGGGGCATTCCAATTTATCATGCTTCATGTGAAAAGCTTTTGTCTTTAAAATGTCATTTTTCATGTTTTGAACTTTAAATCATGTAATTAATGAAAGTATGATATTCAAAGTCTCAAAATATTGGTGATTGCTTGCATTCTCTATCTTTCTTTCAGGTTTCCATGCATAAAATTGACCAATTGTAAGACCAAAAACTTTAGGGAATTAGTTTTAAACCATGCCACATGACCACATCAAAACCATCAAACAAATAAAAACCTTGACTTAGGCTAGGAATAATAAGAGCCTATCTTTTAGAATTTATAAACCCCCTTGGGAACCAAGCAAATGTGATATTCTTTTAGAATCCTATTGGCAGTAATTTGACGCTATCAGGATTGAGTCAAAAAAATCCACTTTCTTTTAGACAGACTAAAACCTAAGCTACCAAGCGATACCCTGAAAGCTTTTTAAATCACAATCTTAGGGCAACACCACCAAACTAACCTATTTCTCCACCATAACTTCTTGGTCCCTCGTTCTCTTCTTTCATTTCAATACCTCCAAAAGCCTTTTTCGAAACGTTTCTTATGTCCCTACCATGACTTTTTGGTCCCGGATTCTCCCTTTTTAAACTATTTCCCAATGATTTTTCTCAAGGCACTTTTTGGAACCCTCCACGACCTCATCCCTAATTTTTCCCTATCATTTTAATATCATGGAACTCGAATCTTTTGTCAATGCAAAATATTCTTTGCAGCTTGAACCTCAGCATCATGTGATTTTCCATCATTGGCAAACCAAAACAGGGCAAATTCACACATATGAAATGAAAAAGGAGTAAAAAGGAGAACTAAGACATGTTTTTAAAAAAATAAGAAAATTAAAAATTGAATGCAACATCATGTGATTAAAAGGTCTAAAATGTCTTAAAGAAACTTTCTCTAAGAAACAGTTTTTCAAGTTCACATAATTATGTTTGAGATGAAAAATGGCCATATTTCATCGTCGCCTCTCAAATTGAGCCTAATGAATTCATTCTTTTAAAACCGTGATCAAGGATCACCTCTCACATTGAGGGGCAAAGAAAACTTGTTTAAAAAGTATAGGGAACAGATATCACACTCTATAATTCTAAAAATACTCAACATCAAAGGGCAAAGAGGAAAAGTACAAAGTTTTCAAAGCCTAATAGTCCCTCTAATGAGAAAAAAAAAAGAAAGAAAAATGAGGAAAAAGAAGAAAAATGAAAAAAAAAAGCAAAAAAAAAAGGAAAAAGCAAAAGTAAAAAAAGGGAACAGAAGATCAAGAAACAAGGACATGGATGCCTTCACAAAAAAAATAATATTGATCCAATCACATTTATATTATAGTCCTTAAAAAGTCCATTTTGATCAGACATGACCATGTGAGTTGATAAACCTTTTCTTCATAAAATTGTTCTTTTAATAAATTTTAAGCCTTTTTAATAATCATGATGACGTAATCAAATAAAAAAATCAAAAACAAAAAGATTGAGGCTTTAAGATGAAAACCCAAATAGGCAGTCTAGAGTAAAATAGTGAATTTTCAAGGCCAATCATAGGGTTACTTAGAAACTATCATTCCAAAGAGATCCATTAACATCTACAAAGTGTCATCTTTAGAGGGATCAACTCTTAGAATTACGTTTCTTACCTTTCCAGATCAGCTCATAATCCTAAGCCCATTATGGCTAATCCTAGTGCCGATCAAAGTATCAATAGTGAGAGGATTAAAAGAATCTCAAATTTGTTTGGTTTTCGAGGAATTCATAAAGACTACTCCATTCATGAGCCTAGAGAAACAAGGAATTCATTTGACTTATCCTTAAACTTTCTTTAAAAGGCCCAGTTGCCATTTGAAAAATCTTCTAACCATAGATCAATAAACTTCAAGAGACTTAAATATCATGCTAACTAGTGAATTTTCATCAAATGAACATTTTAAGCAAAAAAGACAATAACTTTTCCAATTGTGGGGTAAAACTAGGTTATAATGCTTCTTAATCAAAGAGAGAAACCATCAAGAAAGGTTAAGCTATATTTAAAAAGAGCCAGCTGAAATCTAAAACCTCTAGACCCTTAGTAAGCATACATGTCATCCTTCATGAAATTATGCATTGTTTGGATAGGCATTTGAGCATCACTAATCAACAAACACTTCACTTCAAGCTTAGTACCAATAACATAGTCTTGGTGTTTGGCACTCCAGGCATCAGCACTCACGAGAATACATGAAAACTAATACTCTCATGCATTCTCACCCACCTATAATTGCACTTCTGCGCACCCTCATTCAAAAGCATTTTGCACTCATATACATCCATATTTACAAGCATTCTCACTTTTGTTCATCCATATTTATGTATTGGCACACATATGCATTCTTCTTCATACTAAGCATTCTTACTCATATATCTATGCTCTCACATGCATCTTCACCTGCTTACATTCATACTCATATGAAATCTTATCTATCATCACACTTACGCTCACCTTGGTTTATGAGCATTTGCACTCAAGTGCATTTTCATTGCACTCATGTACTTACTTATGGATTCAAGCATTCACATTCATGTGCATTTTCGCTCACGTCTAGTAGCACTCAAGGGCACCCATGTCATAGGCATTTGCTTTCACATTCATTTGCATTCTAGCACATTTGTATTCCTAAAAATTCACCATGTCACCTTACATGCATGTGCATCAGTCCATGCGTATGGGCATCTTAATACCAAGCATTACTATCAACTTTCTCACATAATATGGCATTTATGCCTAGAAATGGCATTCATGGCATACATCATGTCTCTTTTCTTGAGGACATTACTTTAAAAAACTTCAGAGCCTCTCTTAAGGACATTTTAGCAAAACTTTTCGAAGCCTCTCTTGAGGATATTTCCAATGTTTTCCAAAGCCTTTCCCAAGGACATTACTTTAAAAACCTTCAAAGCCTCTCTTGAGGATGTTTTAATAAAGCTTTTAAAGCCTCTCTTGTGAATATTTCTAATGTTTTCCAATGCCTCTCTTAAGGACATTTCATCAAAAAATTTCAAAGCCTCTCTCGAGGACATTACTTTAAAAATCTTCAAAGCCTCTCTTAAAGATATTATACCAGAGCTGTTGAAGCCTCGGTTGAGATGTGTTTTCCAAAGCCTATCTTGAAGATGTCTTATTAAAAGCTTTCAAAGCCTTTTTTAAGGATACTTTCACCTTAACATTCTAAACCTCTGGAAATCTAGAGCGAGGTTGACAAATGTCGAGACAAAAGGCCACCTTATCAAACTCATGAAAGAGTAAACAACTGAAAAGCCAAAAAAAATGGATTGTTAGATTGATGTTAAAATCATCACGTTTGCATTATTTAAGCATGCATTTAAATCCTCATGCATCATTCATACTACAACTAACATTCTTCAAGTATGCATTCTTACTTTCAGAAGCCAAAAGTAAACAAAACTTCAAGTCAAAATCATGTTCTCAAAAAGGCTTAAAAGGTTGCAAGTAAGAATCCCCCATCTCATAGGTGTGCAAATTAAAAAAGCCATTCAAGAAAGCTACCTAAACTCATTTTCCCTTTTTAGTCCTCAAAAAGCAGGACACATCTATCCTTTTAGTCCTCAAAGAGCAAGATGTTTTTTTTTCCTTTTTACTCCTCAAAGAGTAGGATACCTTTCTTTCTTTTTTAGTCCTCAAAGAGCAGGACGTCTTTCTTTCCTTTTTAGTCCTCAAAGAGTACTACGTTTTTTTTTTAGTCCTCAAAGAGTAGGATGCATTCTTTTTCCTTTTAGCCTTCAAAGAGCAAGACACCTTCTTTTTCCTTTTAGTCCTCAAAGATAAGAAGCCTTTTTTTCCTTTTTAGTCTTCGAAGAGCAGGACTCATTTCGTTTCCTTTTCACTCCTTAAAGAGCAGGGTAATTTTTTTAGTCCTCAAAAAGCAGAATGTCTTTCTTTCCCTTTTAGTCCTCAAAGAGCAAGGCACTTACCTACCTTAATCCTCTACGAGTAGGGCGTTTACCTACCTCAGTCCTCAAAGAGCAAGGCATTTACCTACCTTAATCCTCAAAGGGCAGTGGGCTTACCTACCTTAATCCTCAAAGAGTAGGATGCTTAACTGCCTCAATCCTCAAAGAGCAGGGTGCTTCAGTCCTCAAAAAGCAAGACGCTAACCTACCTTAGTCCATAAAAAGCTAGACACCTATCGAGTTAAAGCCCACACAAGCTAGTAGGGCCTATTTGAGGGGTCAAACCCAAGAAACAGCCTACCTTAGTCCATAAAGAGTTAGATGTTTATTGAATCAAAGCCTACATAAGCTGGTGGCACCTGTTTGAAGGGTCAAACCCAAGAAAAAACCTACCTCAGTCACAAAAAGCTGGATGCCTATCTAGTCAAAGCCCACACAAGCTAGTGAAGCCTATCTAGAGGGTCAAACTTAAGAAACAACCTACCTCAAACTACAAAGAGCTGGACACTTATCAAGTCAAAGCCCATACAAGCTAGTGACACTTGTTTGGGGCTCAAACCCAGGAAATAGCCTACCTCAGTCCACATAAAGCTGGATGCCTATCGAGTCAAAGCCCATACAAGTTGGTGGCACTTATCTAGGGAGTCAAACCTAAGATACAACCTACCTCAGTCCATAAACAGCTGGATGCCTATCGAGTTAAAGCCCATACAAGTCGATAGCATTTGTCTAAAGGATCAAACCCAATAACCTAGTATGGAGGTCAAACCCTATAAAACTAATAAAATTTTCCTTTCTATTAGAATCATTATAGACATACTTGGCTTATCTCAGCATAACATTGACTAAATCTCTATTTTTGTGCAAACACATGGAACCATCATCCTACCCTAATAAAACGGTGTTTATTTGTCTTTGCCCTATTCCTAATACTCAGTAACGACCAAAGAAAGGCAGCTGTAGACACCTTATTTTGTCCGAGTCAACTTTTGACATCTCAAAACTTAATTGAAAGATAATATAATCAAAAATAAAAAAATAAATTAGGGATGACTGCCAGGTGCCATGTCACTAGGCATTATTAGGCAATAAGGTGCCAAGCAAAAAATTTTTTTAAGGAAAGTCAGAAATGCCTATGGCTTGTGTTAAAGAAAAATATAGAAATAAGGTATAAAAGGTCACTATTCGAGGTGTCAGCAAAGTCATTCAAATGAGTACACAAGTTAATTTATCACTGTTTGTGACCAAGATGAAGTATTTAAAGAGCCTAAGGTACATACAAGTTATATTGGTGCATAAGTATTGATTCGAGTCTTTATGTCACCAAAAATTTAAAATTTCACATGTAGCATCGATACTTAGCGTGTTTGTGTCAATATAGTTCTTGGCACTAACTAAAGTTGTGATTTTTGGCAAAATATATCGATACACAAGCATGCATATCTATACAAATCCATAGAGTATCTATATAGGCCTTTAAGTCTGGAGACTGGAAACAATTTTTTGCTCTTAGTATCGATACACACTTTATTGTATCAATACTCATGTGTAAAAGTTACCTTGTGTATTAATACAGAATGTTTTGTATTGATACACCATGGCATTTTTGCCTAGTTTGAGCCACTTTTTAGCCTTCAAAGATCCGATTCAAACATGATTTTTGCAACAAAAATCATCATTATTCATACTAGGCCACAGTTATGGGCTTGTGATTGGATCTAAACAAATTTTTAAAGCCCAAATAGCCAATAACATGGAACATTCTCATGAAATATATGGTTTGTCAAATGGCATGCCTGAATTTTCTCTAGTTGCAGGCTATTTTAGCCTTTCTACACCATCACTTTGCATGGTAGAACCAATGAAAATGAGACTAGCTAAGCATAGTACCTGGAATTGTCCCCTAGGACATGCAAAAAATATCAAAGATGCCCTTGCTTTGTCCCCTAAAAACATTAGCTGAGCATTGAATTTAAAGAGGGACCAAAGCTGTCTTAGTAAAGGGACTTTCTCCAGCGATCTCGAAAAAAACTCGCTAGTAATCTAAAAAAAAAGACCTCTAGCAACCTTCAGCCCCAAAAACACTCTAAAAACATTGTTCCATTGCCTTCCACCCTTAATCTTTTTCTATTCTAGTTCCTCCAAACCATTACCAGAAAACCTCCAAAAACTTAGCCTTTCACACACCTTCAACCTTAAAACACTTTATCATCAATAGTAATACTAGAAAGCTTATTTTTTTTCATATTTTCTTCCTAAATAATAGCAAAGAAAGGGAAGAAACTGAGCTCAAAGTTACTTCTTCAAGTAAAAGGGAAAGTTTAAGTTTTTAGGTATGTTTTCTCTACCTTGTTCCATGCATTTTTTGTTTTTATCATTTACATCATTTTAGTGAGCCTTTCATGATGTCATGGCCACCCTAAGTCCCTCATGCATTAGTTTTGCTTGGTTGATATTGCTTGGTAGGCCAAACTTCTTCTCTTTCATTCTGTCATCAAAACAGTCCCTTATTCATGCATTTTCTGTTATGTTTCATCTATTTTCACATGCTTAACACAAGCTTAGATGTTTTTCCTAATATATCTTGAGTATTCTTATTCACTTTCTTGAATTTTAAGGAATTTTATAGCATAAAAATGCCGTCTTGAAAATTCCAACATGCTTTTCTTCGCTTAAATATGCTAATGTCATCCTCCATAACATGATTTTTTATAGTTGTCATTTCCATGCATCTTATTTATCACTCCTTACATTTTTTGTCATTTTTTTCATGTCAAAATGTCACCTTTGTCTGTTTGTATGTGTTATCTCTATCAAGATGCTTGCTTGTTTGCTAAAAATTTGATTTAAAAAAAATAACAAGTTAAGTTCATGCAACCTCCAATAAATGGAGAATATAATGGATTTAATGTTTTCATAAATTGGTTTTCCAATCTTAGGGACAAATTAAATATTTCAGACTTGGATTCATGGTAAAATAAGATTAAAGATGCAATTTTTCAATAAAAATGACCCATTTTGGTTGAAAATATATTAAACATTGATCTTGAGTTTAACACCTTTGTGGTGGCATGGTCAATGGGTTGTTTCATAGTCCCAAACTACTCCGGGATCATGGCATGAACTCATGATGTCCGTGCCATTCTTTCCCTTGTGTTATGGATGTTTGAATGTCTATAGCTATATTTTGACTCCTAAGAAACCTAAAAAATCAAATAACCCATGTTTTGCTCTAGTAGCACATAGTTTGAATTTGAAAAATTATTTTTGAGTCATAAATGATTTTTCTAGATTTTTTTTATATTTATTCCTTAAAGGGAATTGAAATACCTTTACAAAAGTGTCTTGCTTGCCTTCATATCATCTCAGATGAGAGAGTTATGATTTTTTGAACCTTTACTGTCTGAAACCCTTAGAACCAGCGCGCTATATTCTATTTGGCCCATTTCAGCCCATCAGATGATTTTTCCATATAATTTACAATTTTTTATAAAAAGTTTGCAAAATTCCCTTTCTGGAAAGGTATTCTTTACGATTTAATAATCCAGATGAGCCCAGAACAATTTTTCAAAGTCTATCATGCCCTTTTCCTTGTATATGCTGCTAGTGTCAAAATAGGCCTAACTCCAAAAATTAATTCCACCTAAAAGGTGATTTTCTAGGATTTTAAAAATATTTTTATATTAATCCATGTTGAATTAAGTTTCCAATAGTAGTCCAATTACCCTCTAAAGCCTTTGGATGAACCTAAAATAAATTCAGGAAGAAAGACAGTGCGATGTTACCTTTATTTTCTTTAAAAGTAAAATTAACCCAGTCTCCCGCATCGCCATCACAGAGATGTTCGAACGTCTCGAAGTGCATTTGATTCCTCCTATATAAACCCTTTAGGCTCGAATCAAGGCTTAAGACAAAACGTATTTTATTCAAAGTCATTTTTCAAAATATCTTTTTTTAAGCTAACTAATTTTTAAAATCATCAAAAATTTTCATCTTTGGGGATACTCCAACGCCACCACTCTAAGGGGATACTTCAACCCTGTTTTTTCACTAAAAAACTCAAATTTTCTCTCTCAAATTTATTTGAAATTCTTAATTATTTCCTTAAATCATCAAAGATTTTATTCTTAGGGATATTCCAATCCCACCACTCCGAGGGGATACTTCAACCCCGTTTTTAATCGAAAATTTGATTTTTCTCTCTCAGATATATTTGTGATTCCTCATTATTTTCATAACTTTATCTTTGGGGATACTCCAACCCCACCTCTCTAAAGGAATACTCCAAACCTGCTTTTACCTTAAAAAATTCAAAAATTTTCTCTTTTCTAAATACCTTAAATTATTTTGATTAAAATCTTTTTCATCTCTTAAATTACCATCGAATCTAAACCTGTCTCTAAATTGTCATCCCGGCTATTCTTCAATAATCAAAGACCATTATACGATACATTTTGATCATCCCTCGTTTTTATGTTTTGTTTGTAATTTTTATTTGCGATATTATTATACTTTTTTTTGACTTACTAACATGTTTTTTTCTTATAATGACTGTCATGCACTCATATTTAAAACTTGTTTTCAAAAAATTTTACTAGGCATTGTTCTGTGTCTGTATCTATCCAGTGCCTAATATGGAATATTTAAATTTTTAAAATTTATTTCGAAAACTATTTTTATAAAATTCCTCATGCTTCTCACACCTTCGCAGTGGATAGATGATATAAATCTTCTTTCAAAATGTGGATTTACATTTTTCACCAATACTTCATGCATAAAAAAGGGATTATATCTAAATAATAACCAAATGGAACCGATTAATCTAAAGCCAAAGCAAGATATAGTTAGTAGGTATCGATTTCGGGCATCGTGAGGGTGTTAATCCTTCCTCACGTGTAACCAACTCCTGAACCCAACCAACGAATCTCTGGAACTTGTAGACCTTGAAATCAATGCCTTGAGTTTCATAACTCGTGATATATAGGCAGCCGATCATGCCTAGCCCGAAATGATCAGTGGCAACTCCTATTTTATAGTTACTTCACGGTAACTTTCCAAGACTAGTTGGATGAGTCACTCATCTTCCCCTTCACATTATCATGCCTAATCCGAATCTCAAACAAGAGATAACTTAAAGGCTCAACCACATCACCATATATTTTTTAAGTCGTGCACACCCACTTCGGATCGTCCGGAGAGAAAAAGAAAAAAGGACACATGGTGACAATCATTGTATATTTTTATTGATACTCAAAAGTATTTATGCTGATATGCACTCTAAAAATAAAAAATATTCAGAAAAATCCATATTGCCATTTTATACCACAAGTTATCAAGTTGTCAAATTAACCAATTAATTTTGAATTTTTCACTATACCGCAAACTCTTACTTGCAAAATTTTTTACTAAAATTTTGTTCCAAAATTCAAGTTTTTATCTTTATTATTTTTATAAATTAATATTTTGAGTAAGGTATTAAATTCAACTCATTCTCTTCAAAATTAGAATTATTTATGGAATTTTTCTCATTTTCAATATATAGGGTTTTTTACTCCATAAAATTTTTCAGTGGGATTTTTCTAAGTTTAAAATTTTTAAAATTCATCAAATATTTTTATTAAATACATGTTAAATCTGTTTTTGAAACTCTAATCTTTTGTATGAGTTTTGAATTATATATATATATATCAATTTTCCTCTATAAGGATTTTTCTCGTAAAATTTTAAGAGTTTGGGATTTCCAATCAAGATTTTCTCATTATTATGATCTTATTTTTTTCATTTCTAAAATTTTTTATTAATTTTAATTTTAGAATTTGATAAGTTAGTTTCATGCAAACTAATTTGGGTGGAATTCAATTCTTCCCCTAACTAATTTAGCTTGATCCTAACAATGTTATTACATTATCTTGATTATCATTTATATGATGAGTCATCCATAATGACTCACACAAGATGACACAAAAATTTATTCATTCTTACATAATTAAATATCTACCAAAAAAAGTTTTAAAAAAGGAAATTAGGCATGAAAAAATGCCTTGGCCGAATGGGCTACATGAGGGAGAACTAGACTTTTCATTTTTCCATTTTCATCACCGTCCGTGGGAAGAAAAACAGAGAGAAAAAATTTAGACAGAAAAGAAAGTGAAAAGATAGTTTTCAAAGCTTTAATATTGAAATTAAGTTGTTTTGATTCAAGGAAGGTATATTTTTTAAAGTTTTCCTTTAAAAATCTTCCATTTTACATTATCCATCTTCATTTTTCTTTGATTTCCAAAGTTTTTTTTTTCCTCCCTCTAGTGAGCTTCATAAAACTAATTTAACTAGGTGAAAGTAATGAACAATGCTTTGGTGATTGCACCATTTTGCTCACTTATTGTTAAAGGTTTTTTTTTTTTTTTAAATCAAAGATTTTAAATGAATTGATGTTGATTTTGGATGTTCTTGAATTTTTATGTCCATGTATATGTTTATTTTCATTTCATGTTATGTGATAGAATTTATGCTAGCATGATTTTCCATGCTTTCTTTAAAGTTGATTATCCTTGTAGTGATTTGAGTTGCTTATTCTTGAAGGTTTTTTTAAATCAAAGATTTTAAATGAGTTGATATTGATTTTGGATGTTCTTAAATTTTATTTTCATGTATATGTTTACTTTCATTTTATGTCATGTAATAGAATTGATGCTAGCATGATTTTCCATATTTTCTTTAAAGTTGCTTATCCATCTTATGATTTGAGTTTGACAGTAACTTGGGATAATTTTTACATGCATCCATGCTTGGATTTATGAAAAAAAAATTGGAACTTCTTTGAAATAGAAGAAACTTTGGAAGGTCAAAATCCAATTTTTCTTTTAACTTTTAAGCCACTCAGGGGCTGCTTTGGATCATGGCTGCACCTTTAGGAGCTGTTCCATAATTTTTCTAAAATTTTTAACATTTTGGGGTATTCCTTAGCTTAGCCAAAAGCCTCTGGAATCAAAATTCAATGTTCATATTTTTTAAGGCCATTTAGGGACATTTCTTGGCTTGATCAAATCCCTAGGGATCATTCTATCTTTTCCCATTTTTTCAAACCTATATAAGAATATTTTTGACTTGGTCGAATGGTATTGGCACATTTTAGCAAATGTTGAATTTTTTTGGCACCATTTTGCAATTAAATCTAACTTTAGGAGCTGAAATGAAATTTTTTTAAATTTGTTTCATGAAGATCTGAGCTTAGTGATATGGTTTTAAGCAATTTTGTGAATTTTTCATGCATTTTAAATTTTCTTAGGTGCTCTTTAACCTTTTAGGGATTATTTTGTAAATTTAGAAAATTTAAGGACCTTATAGGAAAACATTGCAAATTAGGGCTATTTAGGTCATTTACATCCAAAATTACCCATTTAGGGTATTTTGGATATTTCAAAAATATTTCTAGCATTTTTAGCCGTTTTGAAGCTGATATGCGATTTTGAGAAATTTAAGGACTTATTAGCAATTTTTGCACTTTATGTCATATTTGTCATCTAAGTTACCTACTTAGGGTAAAATTATCATTTCATATCATTATTGAGTCTTGTAGGATTACCATGATACTTTTATTTCAAAGGAATAATTTAAAAGTATTTTAGTAATTTATCTTAGAACTGAGTCTTATGTGATTACCAGGATACTTTAATGCTAAAGGTACATATTAGGAATAGGTTCATTATTGTAGATTGTTTTCGAGTCTTTTAGGGTTAACCAAGATATTTTCATGTCGAAGGTATATCCCATGGGGCATTTTGGTAATTTTGCATTAAAATCAAGTCCTATGTGATTACTGGGATACTTTCATGTTTAAGGTGCACATTAGGAATAGGTTCGTTATTTTAGACTATTTTTTATTCCTTTAGAGTTACCAGGATACTTTCACGTCGAAGATATATCCCAAAGGCATTTTGGTAATTTGGCATTAAAAAGTCTTTTAGATTTACTAAGATACTTTAAAGTCAAAGGTACTTTAAAGGATATTTTGGTCTTATCAACCAAATTTGAGTTCTAAGAATCGGGTTTTAAAACTTTTCATCTAAGCCGGGTCTTAGGATAGTTTTTTATTAATATTCTTAAAAAATTAA
>JBBYHK010172524.1:6321-20806 GCA_038382065.1 Adansonia grandidieri | reverse complement strand
GACTCGTGAAAATCCAATTGTGAACGTGATAAGTTGGCAGTAGATATTTGGATATGATATGTTCTTTATTACAATACTTTTAGGCATTTTAAAAAAATGAAAAAGCTTGCAAATTTTCTTTCTTTTCCTCTGTTTTAGTAAGATTCTTTTCGACATAGTCATATATGATGCCCTGTTTCAAAGACGAACTTGTTCAACAACAGGCGAGTTGATAAAGGTTGAATACTTCGTTTGTCAAACATAAATTTGATTCCTATTACCAATATTCTCTTTTGATGATCGATCCATAAATTTTCATGTAAAAGCGACTTGTTTTGTTCCCGGAATTGATAGCCTCCAGTTTTGGGATTTACTTCATATATCATAATATCAAGTAAACGATAATTAACTTGCTCGAATCAATGAATTTCGTAAACCATTTCAATGATCATAATTTAATATCATTTAATAAAGCCAGAAAACGTTTAACTTTTTTTTTTGTTGGACGTGCATTAGGCATGTGAATGGATCATGTGCAACAGCAAGTTGTGGGTATTGGGAAGCATGTGGCTTTGAAGGCAATGGCATAAGTGAACAATGCAGCAAGGCTTATCAGCACACCTGACCCTCCTTCAAGAAAAGTGACCCTGGCCGTCTGGCCCCAATTTTTTTCTTTTGGCTCCCTTTTTTCTTATGGTTTCCAAGTGCCTAAACACAAGCTTGACCGGGGACCATTTTCGTTGATTCAAAACTAAACAGCATCCGTGCCATTATCACCATTATATGCAGATCATGACATTGTGGCCCAGGTCAGACTGGTGTGGGGATAAAATTGTAGTAGATTTTAGATTCAAAGCAAACTCAAGGCTTAAGGGTCTTTTTCTAGCCATCCCATTTGAAAATGCCAGTCATTAATTTATCTCAGTGTATTAAGCTTGGCCGTAGGGATTAATTTATATAATAAAAATGGAGTAGAGTAGATGAGGAGGCCGGTGGGTTCATCTGCTAAAACCTGTTGCCGTGGTTATCAGGATTAGGGCATTAATTTTTTTTTTTTTTAAATATTATAGCATTCCGAGAAAGTTGTCCCTTTGAAATATTATGTGCCTTACTTCACCATTAATGATGTTTGTTTATTTACCAGGCTTTGCTTTTATAACTGCAATTCAAGGCTACAGGAATTCATAGAAATAGCTTGCATGTAAAATAACCTTTAATCACCGGTTAAGTCATTGTTGGAGTGGTAGGTTTTTTTTTTTTTTAAGTAAAGTTTTAAGTTCAAGTTTTGTGTGTACAAAAACATCTTCGTTGGGAGAGTTTTACTCTCGTTATGGGACCTCAATCAGCTCGAGTTAGATTATTCGAAGTTCGATGAATTTTCAGATTTTAGTGATTTTGCCCAAAAAATAACCTTTAATCTATTTTATATGGATTTGAGAAGAGTGATGAATATAGATACATGCATAGCATAATCGTTTACTTTTTAAAAATATTAAAGTTCATGTGATAATAATAATAATAATAATAATAATAATAATAATAGAATGCTGGTAAATATTTTCAAAAAATATGTTTTATCATATAATTCAAACTTATAATTTATTTAATTTTTTTACTAATATACATATATATATATATATACACACACATAAAAAAAGTAAATTATGATTTTGTTTACTATAGTATATTGTGCATATTTTTTATTATTTAATATTTTATTTATATTCTTATTATATTTACAAAATGAAAACATGTATCAAATCGAAGTTAAATATTAGAGATATATAATCAAACTAACTACCTTTTTTTTAAAAAAAAAATGTAAATAATACAATCTTTTGCAAGTTTGCAACATAGCAGGCACCTGCTGCAAGTGCAGGGCGCCTCAGTTCTTATTATAATTAAACATTAAATAATGTAAACAAATAAACAATGCTCTTTTTCTGTCTCCGATGGATTATTTATTTATTTATTTATATTTAGGAATATGATATAATTGGTCAAAGCTAGATATATGCGTTCCACGTGTTAGTGTCCTTTACACTAACGTGGTTAGATTTTGGTTCGGTTCTAATTATTTTAGTTAGGTACTATATTTGATTTAATTAATATATGTTTACAATTTATTTCGATTTTTTTATATTAATGAAAATATATTATATTACACAT
The DNA here is from genome assembly GCA_038382065.1 of Adansonia grandidieri. NCBI lineage: Eukaryota > Viridiplantae > Streptophyta > Magnoliopsida > Malvales > Malvaceae > Adansonia > Adansonia grandidieri. Next base: position 18,658 of record JBBYHK010172524.1, on the reverse strand, counting down.
ATACAACATATACTCTGGTACAAAAAATTTCACGGTTTAAAGTATAAAATTTTCATTAATTTCCAAAAAAAAATCTAAGTTAAATCATAATCATAATCAAATTAAACTCTAGTATTTAATTAGAACCAACCAACAAAAATCTTCGAGACTTGTTATTTACCACATTAAAATCACTATTTATTTATTTTTCATTGTTTTATTTTATGCTGTAGTTTGCTTTCAACATTGTTGGCGCAAGTGTTTGCACTTTGCAGCTGCAAAAACCTTCTTCGTGTCAATGTCTCCCCGTTTCTTGGTAGCCAGGTAGCTTATTTAGCTTGCCTCCCAATTAATTATTTTTGTTTTGCGGTCAGGTCTCCAAGTTACAAGGACTTTTTTTTTAAAAAATTAATATTTTTTTTTTATAAATTTCTCTGTGCGTCATGTATTTTAAATATTGTTCATCAGAAATTAGCATCATTACAATGTTTATTTTAAAAATTCTTCATTATTTTTCCAAGTTAGTTCTAGAACTGCTATAATCAATAATGTATACTTAAGTTTTATCAAAAATATTTATGACTAATGAGTTCATTAAAACTTTTTCATTTTTCTAAATAGATTATAAAGATACTTCATCTTCGTAGTTTCATTTATAAAATCTAAAAATTTATTTGATAATGGATGAGATAACCTCTTTTTAATTGATTCCGGTGATAATACCTAAGTGGTGACGATAATATAAGCTAAAGACTTGTTCTGCTGCTGCTGCTGCTGCTTCTTAATTGACGGCTTGCACGTACTCGCCCTGATTTCTTGGTAGCCAAGTAGCTAAGCTAATTAATACTATTGTGAATGGCTCAAAGCTTTCTTTACAAACATGGTCAGGTTTAGTTGCGACTTCTTCTTTTTCTGCTTCTTCTGCAGCTGCTTCTTAATTGATGGCCGTATATACTTAAGTTACTTATGAACAATCTCTTGATCCAGTGGTTAGGAGTGTTGTAGAGTTGATATGTAAGCAGGGTTTTGATTTCAAACATTCTTTCTCTTTCCCGTATTTATAAAAAAAAAACAAATTAATTAAAAAAATGTTGCATCTAAAATGACATATTGGGTTAATTGTTTTCATATACGCATATAAAAAGTTATAATTTAAAAATAATTAAGATTGGAATAACATTGTTTTGAAACAACTCTTACATATGTATATATAATTGTTACAATTTTAACATTTAGTTACAATTTTTTATATATATTTATATGTGTCGTTTTCTACTGTATTTTATATCCTAAAAAACATTGTTTTGAAACAACTCTTAATCTTAAGTAGTTTTAAATTTGTAAAATATTGTTGTTTGCGAAGAGAGCATTAATTTTCTAGGGTGAATCTTTGTATGGTTTATGGTAAAAAATAACTGAGATAGGACAATTGGTAAGCTATACAGCTAGCTTCTATTGAGCTGATTAATTTGGGCGGCTTTTCCCTCATTAAAATATGTCATATTCCTTTGATATTGGTTACATTGCAACCAGACCATCTCTCCAGTAGATTCTAAGTACTTGGTCTTGCCACATTTATACATGAAGATAACCAATGAAAATAAAAGTAAAAAATAAATCGTCACTCAATCACCCATGTGAGCTTGAAGAGTCAGGGAGATTTCCACGCAAAGGTCAGCAATGTTCAAATAACAAACCGAAATCCAGGGAGAGCTGAGCGAGCGAAACGTGGTTGAAAACTTGAAATGTATGCTCGACACAGCCCCAACTCAAAATGTGCAGTTGATCTTCGCAGGGCCTTTCACGTTTCCTTGTTTCCCTACCTTGTTGGAATTTATATGATGATTTCTGCTGGTCATGGGGATTGGATTTGTTGATGGTAGCACGTCGATGAAATCGAGTTTTCAGCTTTGAAGCAGCTGTCAAAGCTTACAATCCGTATAGTTTGTCTAGTAAATTGTAGTGATGCGGATGGCGATGATGGTTTTAAGGTTGGAAATAATGACAATCTTATTACGTACCAAAGCATAACTATGACTATTGCATTTAAGGATATACTGTCACATATGAATGTATGTAAAACAGAGGTAATGATCTTATCGTCAACCAGTTTTAAATTTCCCTTTTAGTCAAAAATATTTTGTTTGCATGATCAAATTCAGAAAGCACCCTGCTTCGGTGCCATCGGTTTGTGGCATCCAGGTGACAGTTGCTTGATGAGTAGATGGAAATAAATTAAAAGAAAAAAAAACATTTCCAGCTGGGTTTTTTATTTGGCCAGATGGTGTTCGGCCTCACTGGCATGTCTAGAACAATAGTTCTCTAGCAACCTAACATGATATTATAATCATTAGTTTATAATTTTTATTTCTTTTATTATTAATATTTATAATAATTGATCGTAACCGTAATAAATATAATAAAAATAAAATTTTATTTTTAACTGCAATTTAAATTTTCACTTTAAATATATATGGTTCAGGTTTTCTTTTTTTTTATAAGGGAACAAAGATTATATATTGAAATCTGGGGAGCTCATAAAAGACGATATGTAAATATATGCTTGATGGCTTTCAAACTGGAATTCAGTGTTTTAATATTGACGTGGCTTGCAAAAATTTGAGCATATGGTCTCGTCCCAAGGATTCGTGGAGCTTAAAGGAGAATGTAACAGCTGTAGTAGGCAAGGAAATAGAAAGATTTGATCAGCTTCAACTACTTTGACATTATCCAACAACTTCGGGCAATTCTACAATTTGATTGCATAAATAAAAGCTTATCCCAAAAATAGCACATGAACAAAAAGACCCCCCTTTTTTTTTTTGAAAAAAATGCAATAATAATGTTGAAGAGTGCCAAAAAATCAGAATTTAAACAAGGATTTGGTAAAGAATTATTTAATTTATATTCTGGAAAAGTTTTCTTATTTAATCTATTTACTTTTACTGAATTTAAAAAAAAAAACATTAATTGCATTTTTTTTAAAATATATATATGCCATCTTAACATATTAGGTCTTATTAACATTTTCCTTTTAAGAAAAATAGTGAATCTGCATGATTCATATATAATATGTACACATATAATCTTCCATTCTAACATAAATATAAGAAAGAATATTTATCCAAGAGAGAAAAAGAATTATAAAAGAACGACTAAGATTTGTTCTAAACAACTAAGCACTAGTGATCGATGGCCTAAATTAATTTGGGAATATATTATATAGTTTTGTTACAACGGTGCATATATAAACTAATTAACTTTTTGGTATTGCTCAGAATAATAAAATCAGGCTAACAGCTAAATTTCAAATGTATCGTGGGAACTTTGCAATGTATTATATTTTCTCCATTAATTTTATGCTTCACACACTTGATGTTTCTCGCCTTGTAGCAGTAAAATAGTGCAACATTGGTACAAAGTAAAAGTATATGTTAATATTTGCTGAAGATATATAATTATTAGTGCAAAAATACCATTTATCATTGAACAAACAAATCCTGAAAACCAAGGTCAACTCCTCGAAAGGGTAGAATTTATGAAAAGGAGTTAGCAAACTAGAAGAGCCATATAAATTCATAATTAATTAAGGGGAATTCTATAAGAATACACAATAGGTCAAAAGTTGTCAATAACACTTATCTCGAAACATTTCATTTGCTCGTATTTACTGATTTAATGAATGCAATTTTTTTTTTTTATATAAACTTGGTTGTCTCAGAATTTCTTGAAAAAGATTAATTAAACTATGCTATTGTGCATATTTTATTTGTTTATGTTAGACCCATCATTTATTACTAATTGATATTAAATTTGACATACTTAATATCACAGGCACAAATTTATTCTATTATTTTTGCATATGATTTTTCATTTACACTTTAGAAAATTATTAAGAATGTTATTTCTATTAAATTTTATGTAATTTTATATTTAATTCTGATCTTTTTATTTATTAATAATTAATTTTAAATTAAATATTTAACAATAATAAATTTTTAAGAATTAAATTAAAACAATATACATTAATAAGTAGTACCAGCAGACGTTTGCATCATCCAATTCGTCACGGTGAACCGATTTTAGGGGTAGTTAGATGATGAAGTTTTTTTCTTTAAAAAAAAAATTCCCAATTGGTTTTTCCCCTATATGAACGTGTGAAGAAAGAGGAGACAAAGGTACTTTCAAAATATAGGTGGGATTTGGCCCTTGGTCAGGGTGAACAAGCACCTGCCCATTGATATGGCGGCCATTTGTCCCACTCACCCCCAGACCATTTACTGCGCTTAATCTTCTTTTGCATAATTCTTAGCTTCCTCTGTTTTCCTCTTAACACGTGGATGCTCCACTCTTCCAGCTTAGCTCCGTCTATAATTCTAAGATGCTGTTATTACGTCATCTAACTGCCACGATATCATAACAAGTAACTTTTTCCATATTTTATTTTATTTATTATATAATTTTATAATATTATATAATTTTTTTAATAATATAAAATTTAAGTCACAATAATTGTAACACTTTTTATAATATTTTAATATCTACTATCGCAATTTAAATTTATGTTCTCGCTGATACGTAGTAATTATAAATTTTTTTCCAGGTTTCCGGGGTTGGGTTATTAAGCTTTTAATATTTCCACGTGGTTTTCACGTGGACACCCTGTGCTTCAAATCAAATTAGGGTTTTAATGGAGGTTTATGCTTCGCTTTTGTGCAGCTTTGCCGCCATTGGTGATATATATATATATATATATATATATATATTCTTCTCTTTTTTAATGGAAGTAATATAAATTTTCTCCTACTTTGCACTTTGACTGCATTTTTGTCTTGGAGAGTAAGGCTCATTCGTTCATTGCTTGTAAATGCTTGAAATTTGTGCGTTTATAATGAGGTGGCCTCAAATCTATTCATAAAATCAAAATGTACTGCCATTAGTTGAAAGCCGAAATTATGAACTACTTATGACAGCCCATAAACAACCTTTTTTTCCATGCAAATTCGAAAATCCCGAAGCCAGCCTTGCCATTTTAACTTGCAGAGATTATGTTATGAATACATTCATCGATTCCATGTTATTGCAGGTAAGACGACATTGAAGAGCTAAAACTTTTCCCATTTTTCTTGAATTTCCAAATTTAATGGCGAACATCAAGATTAGTATGGAAAGAAAACGAAAGAGGATGGAAGCAAAATTACTTTTTTTATTTCAATGTTTACTCCCTTTCATAGGAATAAAATAAGATGATGAGAGGAAACTAAGGGCACAAATTTTCAAAGAAGGGTTAATTCCCATTGCTTTATGTTGATGTTTCTTAGTTAAACTACATAATAGTAGCCAATTGAAAAAAATAATAACAATATATGGCTAGTTGGCTACCTCATAAATCCAAGATAATTAGAATGTAGCAATAATAAATGTATAAAATTGTTGAATATAAGGACTAAGGGTCGAATTGACAATTCATATTTATATATGTCAGATAAACACAGTGCTTCCAAAAAGAATATATATAATTATCTCCTACCCATTTTCTAATTGAATAATTCAAAGAATAATTTCACTTTTATAGGATAAATGACCTTAGCACTGATAGGGAAAAGGAGTTACTTACTTAGTAGTTGTATATATGACCATGAAAGCCCTTATCCTATTTTTTAACGATCATTATTATTAAAAAAATATATTTTTGTCACTATGCAAGCGAAGATAAAGAAGATTAATATGTTCGGTCCAATTTCAGATTACAAACATAATTAATTAGAGCACACTTATTGGATCAAATTAACCGTCAATTAAATTTAGTCGATGTATTACCCAATATGTAGTGATATATGGAAAAATCATTAATTGGAGTGTTTAATTAAATCTTTTTTTTCTTTTAACCCCTAATTCAATGTAAATTAGCTACCAAAGAAATAGTTAAGATTTAAGAGATTATGTCCTTAATTTTCTATTTCTTAGGCTTTGAGAACGAAGCCTTTTGTACACTGTGCTTTTCCTATTTAATTATTATTAAGTAGAGAGAAAGTAAACAAGAAATCGCAAAGTCATGTTTAGAGTTTATCACTATACATACATAGAATTTGACACACCCATTTTACGAGTAAAAAATATTTTTTAAAAATAAATTATAAATAAAAGTATAATTTATTTACAAGTGGCTAGCTTTTGATGAAAACAAATAATAAGTTTTTAAAATCCTTGAATACAAAACTTTAAAAGGCATAAATATTTTTAAACTATCTTTAATAACACGACGGTATTTGTTTTATGTTTATATTTTCATTGATTGAATTAATATCATAAATTAAATAATATAAAATTTAATAAATATATTATAAATAATATAAATATATATAAAATGTTGATCGAGTGACAGGTAATACTTGCATTAATTTTGTAAAGGAAAAATGTAAAAAAGAAAAAAAAGTCAATGGAAAATCCAATTTCCATGCTGATTTGGATTGATGGAAATAAGAGAAGGAAAGAGCAAGCAAGAGAAAAGAAAAAGAAAAACAGTAAGCAATTTTTTTTTTTGGAAAAAAAGAAAAGTGATCGTTTTGAGTCGATGACCAAAAGTGATAATTTTATGGGTGTGCAAACCTAGACTTTTGGGACAAAAACCTACGATAAATTAAAGCTAAGTGGGACTTTCGTCCTCTGCCCCACTTGCCGCTGGTTTCTACACACTACTTTCTCAACGAGAAGTCAGAAACCAAAGCATGTAACTGTCATCCCCCCGTACAGCCAACTTTTATTAAACTTACGGCTTATATTCATTCTCCGGCAAATTATGAAATTTTACACAAAAATATTTGAACAATATATATATATATATTTACAAGGAAAACAAGTAAGTTGTAATCTATAAATAAAAATAAAATTTTAAATTTTAAAATAATTAAATATTATTTTTTAAATTATATTATTGTAAAATTTTTAAAAAATTATATTTTTAAATGATGAATTTTTAGATAAGTTTTATATTATAATTAGATCATATAAAATTATTATAAATATTAAAAAAGAAATTACAAGTAAAGTGATTCCAATGGATCGGTAATTAGAGTTTGGGACATTTATCATCCGGAAACTTAACCGCCGGCCTGGCCTGGTGGGTATTTCGGGTTTTGTGCCTTCAAACTCTTTCCAATTTCATCCCACTTTTCCCCCCTGCTTTCACTCCACGTTTTTCACCATTTGTCAACTAAGCATTGACAAAAAAAAAAGTTGCCTTGTCTGCTGCTAATGCATAAAACGAAGATACTTGTTTAAGGTGAAACGTAGATATTTTAGTTGAGAAATCATCTTAACAAAATCAAAAGAAAAGGATTTTTTATTACCTTAAAATTCACCCCCTGACTTTTATTAGACATTGAAATTTGAATCTTAATTATGTTTGGGAATTTTGCTCACTCTGTTAATATATATATATTTATATATATGTTTATCAGAAAGCACGGAACCATAACATGTGCTTTTTTGACTTGGAGAGTATTATGCAGACAGAATAAACAAAAGAAAAAAAGTCAAATTAATATTAGCTGACAAAACCAAAAGACAAAAAGGTAGTATAGTATGTTTGGAATTGGAAACTGAAATGTGAACAACGTTATTCAAACTTAATTCTGAATAAAAGAAAGAGAAAAAAAATGCAGCAAAGTCCAAAAGGAATACCAGAAATATGGAAATTCTATGTACACTGTAAATTAAAACTGTAAAATTAACATCTATTATCTTTGGACAAAAATCAAATTAAAGGAGAAAAAAATAGGAACCAACTGAGCTCAAATTCTATTAGCTACAATTAATGCTAAAATGCTACAACCTGGTTCCCTGAAAAACAAAGGGGGAAAAAATGTATATCTAACCAAAAATAAAAATTTTCCAGGAAAATTCATGGATTTGTACTCTGAACCATCCCTCTGGTAAAAAGCTTCCTGTACGGTACATACACTTTTTAAAAAAAAAAAAAAATCTGAATTTACGTATAATTAAGCTTGATTGACTAAGGCCTTAGTGTCTACAAACGTTCCATGAAAGCCGTATGGAACCCTGGATGGTAATTTGATCGATGCTTCGAGCTGTAAATTCATAGCATTCACGATTTGAAGCTCTGATTTCCAAGTTTTCTCGTCGTGAACAAAGGAAAGAATATAGCCTTCATCTTCGGCTGATTCGGAATTGTCGTCTCGAGGCAAGAAAAAGGGCTCCCCACCATATCTTCTATCACCGTAAATGTGTTTTTCAACCTTCCCAGTGAAAAGATCAACCTTGGCGAATCCTGAAACTTTTGGCCATGGTTCGGCAATAGCAAGATAAGCGTACCGTGTCTTTCTTCCAAGCCGGTTACGGTTCACCATCCCGGCTTCCAAGTTCACTTGCTCTGATTCTGGCATTATGGGGCGGCGCGTGGACTCACCTGTCTTCAAATTAAGCCTAATTTCGGACAATACACTCTTTAAACTCTCGTCACATTCATTGAAGATCGAGTCAGGAGGTGTCATGCAAGAACCAATCACCACAACTTCATCCGATTCCGGCTCTTCCCAAGCGTTCCATAGATGAAAACAGAAAGTATCACTCGATTCCACCCATATTATATCCTTAGACTCACTTGCATTTTTAGAAAGAATCCCAAACCGAGACTTCTTGTTCTTGTCATAAATCACAGGAGACCCACCGGTAATCATTTCTTGTAGCTTGAACACAACTTGCTGATCGGGGATCACCACGAAATTCTCGGTGATGGCGAAATCATGCATCATAGTCGGCACGGGTAGAGGAATCTCGACATCGGGTGATTTTTTACCGTCAGGTGAAAACCTGAAGTACTTCAAGTAAGGCTTTTGGACAACATCGTAACTCAAAGCAAAGAGTTCCTTGGAAGAAGGATCTATTTTGGGATGTGCAATCATTGTCGATTTAAGTTGATCATCAAAACTGTATCTTCCAACTGTTTCCAAATCGCCAGAGGAAGTGATGCGCACGTGGTAAGGGAGATCATCTTCGGACATAGCTAAAAGCCGGTTATTGAAATAGACTAAGCCAGCGTTAGCTACTCCAGTGCCTTGTTTGTGATCAACAAGGCCGAAAAGCCCTCTCACATAAAAAAGTAAAAGCCTAGCAATCCCTGAGTGGCCATGTAGTTCGCCAATTGCTTTAGGGAAAATAGGGCGGCCCAATTCTTTTTCTTGTAAAAGTCTTTGTGTTTCAGTAAAACGACAAGCGTAGCTGGCGTTGCCATTATCAATGGAAACCGCATGTACCATGCCATCACCGTCAAAGAAGTGGTGGCCTGCAACGGGCTCGAATAGAGGGTTGGCGCCGTTGCGGAGATAAACGCCGTTAATGCAAGAAGGGATGGTGCCGGTGACGGGAAGAGATTGCTCGACGGGTTGTTCAGGGACAGGAGCAAAGTTCCCGGAGATTTGCACACGTGGGTCAGCGGTTTTAGGAAGGGGGTGTTGAAGCTCGCGTGAGAGCAACGCGCTTTCAGCCATGTCAAGGGCCATGGCGGCAGCTCTTTGGAGGATGTTCCACTGTGGCTGTTGCTGCTGGTGGTGGGTTTTGGGTTTCACGTTTACGGAGGCGTCATCTACGGGATTTTGGTACGGCCGTTTTGGGAAATCGATAGCCGAAGAAGAGTTCAAAGCTGAGTAAACAATGTTGATGCTTTTGTTGGGCCGCCATTTCTTCCAGGAGATGGATGTTGAAGAGGAGCCCAAACCAACTGGAGAGGAGGATGAAAGAGTGTGGGAAATCTGGGGTTTAGCCCAATTACATGAGGAAGAAGCCATAGCTTTTAAAGGGGGGAAAACTTAGAAGTGTTTTTTTTTTATGGTGACTGAGGGTGTTCTTCGCTTGTTCGCTTACAAAAAGAAAGCCAATGAGGAGAATGGAGGTGGAAGAAAGAGTGAGCTTTGGAAAGAGAAGGAGAGAAAATGGGTATAAATAGAGTTGGGAGGGGGGAAAGGGGGGGATGGCTGCCGAAAGAGAATAGGGGATTTGTTTGTATGGTGGTCCACCTCAAAACATCTAAGGGATGACCACGTCGTGGATCTTTTTTGCAATGGGCACTTTGGTGATTGTCAAATGCAAACATCTAATATACATATATATATATATATATTTTAGAGTAAAGAGTAGGCGAGGAGGGTCTCAAAGTTGCTTGACAAAGTTTTGGGTTTGTGCCATAATCGGAGGAGAGGGGCAGAAGGTCCCAAAATTAGGGACCAATGAGAGTGAGATTTAGAGTCAGGGCCAGAGACACACTTATTCCCACGGAAAGGAAGCCAGAGAGCGAAAAATCAGATCAGCCAAATTTTTATTTTATTTTTTGGATTTATACGAGATATATTGATAATTTATATCATTGATTTTTTTAAAGAAAGTAAATTTTATTTATTTATTTTTAATAAGATTGAATTATCTATTTAATAATATATCGTTAATAAATTAAATATAAAATTTTATTTATTCAATTTTTGCTTATTAAAATATCCTAAAATAGAATGGATCGTTAGATATTTTGGTGTGAAACTATGATGACACAAGCATCTTTACCGTTAAAACTGGGTAGAAATTTCTTGAGAGTGTCCCAGACGAGTGCAACAAAACTGCCCAACTCTTCACTAAGTAATGACAGATCTTTATGGAAGACGATATGATCAACTCTGGTGCGTAGCAAAATCAAAGTTATGACATGGAGGGCATGTTATGATGCCTTACCAATTATGGTTAATCTACATAAAGGCATATCACAAAGGGGAAAATTGTTTTGGATGTGGAAGTGATGAGGAGTCAATTCTAAATGCAATAAGAGATCTGCGCAAACGCAAAAATTTATGGCCACAGATGGGTCACAATTGGACGACAAATCACAATACTCATAACACTTTAGAATGAGGAACAAAGAAAGATTTTTATGACTACTTTGTGGGCTGTTTGGAGTGATGGAAATGCAGAACTACATGTATCCTTTGTGATCTTTTAGCACCTTTAAAAAAAATATTATAGTCTAACCCCGGGTTCCTCCCGCTCCATGGGCCTCCCTGCAGGTTCCCAAACGACTGAAAACTCGACCCACGTGGCCATTTCTGTCTTGCTTCCCATTCCTTTTTCAGCCACGAAATCATGGTCACGTCACTAATTGGCCCCACATTCACGCCCACCCTCGACAAACAGATTTTCCCCTTCGTTCATGTTTCCTGGTTCATACATAGATAACCACGCGTGGACATGATCCCCCCATTCCCCACTCCCCAGCAGCAATGGCTCACGACAATTAATGCCGAATTGCCAATTGCCCCGCCCCCCCCTCTTTCTCTATCAACATCCAATTACTCCGACTACCGCATTCCTAATCGCTCTTTCCCTTCTTACGCTAATTAATTTATAAATTTGTATTTCCACATTAATAATATATAAATTTATATATTATCAATAAATAAGATTATTATATCTCATTAAAAATTTTAAAAATAAATATAAAATTTTTTAATTTAATGATATCATATTATTTAATTCATTAACAATATATAAATTTATATTTTGTTAATATATCAAATTTATTGTAGCCATTATTTTTAACCCCTCGTTTTATTTTTTTTTCCTCTCTTATAGTCTTATTCCATGTATAATAATTTATCTGCACACTAATAATTAGTCCTAACGGCACATGTTTTAGAATGAATGAAGTAATAAACATTTATATTATCTAGATAAATGTTAAAAAATAAATATTTGGAATTCCAAAAATAAAAAATAGTAAAGTAATTTTACAGTTTTATATACAGTTTTGTAAATTAAAGAAATAGTTAAAAGTTTAAGTTTAAAATAAGTGAATCTAAAATTATATTTTCAAATAAAATGGCATTTTAATGCACTGCTATTATTTTATATTTTTATTTCATGGTAGATTTTTTTTTTTTTGATAATTCACAACTAAATTGATGTCACTTGTGGCATTAAATAGATCTAAAATTTAATAAATAATATAAATACCCTCTTTTCCAAAGTGTACCAAATATTTTTGCTCTACCATTTTAACCCAAGTACAGCCCATAATAATAATAATATCACTGTGTTATTTTATATTGAAAATATACAGTTTAAGTATATAAAAAAAAATGGTGTGAGTAGGTTTTTGAAACCTACTATACATAATTCCAAATCCCTTTCGGCCCTTTGCTTCTCAAGTCACAATCTTTCTATCACATGGCCATACTCAAGTAGGAGTCAATCGGTTTTGTGTGATGGACAGAACGTAGAGGCTGGATTGAGACTGCAAGTTACAATCATTTCCCATAATCCTATTGGCATTTACAAATAGAAAGAAAAGAGAGAGAGA
>JBBYHK010172419.1:5691-34452 GCA_038382065.1 Adansonia grandidieri | reverse complement strand
TATAATTTTATTGCCAACCCTTTGCTCGCTAATTATTGTATATGTTAAACATCTATACCAATATAATCCATATTAAAATTTTTTGACTCTCGAATAAAAATTAAATTTGATAATTTATGTATTTATAAATTTTTCATATATAATTATATTTAAAGTATTTTAGATTTATATCAATTTTGATACGTCAATAATTTATATTATATATATTTTAAAAATATATTTGTATTATATCATGTTTCTATGATTTTATACATATTAAATATTATTAGGTTTAAGTAAAATAACCGATAAATAATAAAAGGGTGGGTTATATATATATATGTTTATATATTGAAATCTTGTGCAAGGATATAATATGCAAACATTCCTTTGATTTATAAAAAAGTGTTGGACTCTTCATTTTAGAGGTTAGAAATTAATTTTTAATAATTTTACATAATTAAAAAAAAAACCCATTCTTTGACGATGAACAACAAAATAAATCTTTTATATGTCACTCTATATTATTTGAGTAGCATCGTATATAAATATTTATTGGATGTAGGTATATGTTCAATTTTTTTAATTTTTTACATATTTAAAATATTATATTTCATGTTTATATTTGAATATTTAATGGATACAAATTATATATATATATATATGCAATATAAAAAAATAAAGAATTTGAATAATATTTCCAAAGAAAATATTTCATTTACTATGTTAATTACTCTTATAATTATTTCTTCATAGCTAGCAAAAGGCACATATTTATAACAAAAAATGTTGGAAGTAAGGTATAACTTAGATAATTTATATAATCACTTTTAACAAAATATTATTTAAATCATTGATCTAAAAAATTTCTACAATAAAATTAGATAGGTCACTAGTCTAGTTCTCTATCCATAATTCTACTATTTACTTTTACTAAAGAAAATTACTGAAATAGAGGAGAAATTATATTCCCTTGATGGGTAGAAAGAGTAAAGTAAGTACGACTTTGCATGCTCTGCTTATATAGAAAGTAAGAAAGATTATAATTGAATTCGTGAATCATTTGTCAGTCATTCATTGAATGATAAATAACTACAAGTGACGGAGATACATATAAGATTTAAATTTCAACATTTATAATCTTTTTTTTTGTTCTCCGACCTGACCATGGGTTGAATCGGATCGTGACTTGATTTTTTTATCTTCTTATCTAAGCATGGTTCAGGCTAGTTCAATGTCCAATTTTATTGTTTTAAAGAAATTATATTATTATTTATATATTTTTAATTAAATTTAAATAATTTTTTTATTATTAAATAATAATTCAAGTAAAAAATCTTTGTTTAGGTCTTCAACGTGTAAGGATCGAACCTACAATAACAGATGGATAACTTGACTCTTAATTAGGTTCACGTAGATTTATCAATTATAATTTGAACTCGAAAAATTCAACTCGATCCTATTTGACTAGAAAAAGTTAATAGCTTGAAACTGACCAATCCGAACTCGAAAATAGCTAGAACTAGAAATGACCTAAACCCAAAGTACTTAATTCAAAAAGACCTAAGCTTGAAATGACTCAAACAATTAACCTGAAATGACCCTAATCCAAAATACTCGAACTTAATAAACTTAAGTGTTAAACTTGATTGACCTAAAAGTGTTAAACTCGATTGACTCAAATTCTAAATGACTTAAACCTTATTAAGCTGAATGTTAAACTCAAATAACCAAAAATCAAATGACTTCAATTTGAAGTTACCTAGATATAAAATTATCTGAAACTAAAATAATCAAAATCGAAAATAATTTAAAATTTAAAATCTCTAATTAATATAACTTGAATTAATTCAACCAAAATTATTTTAATACGCCAATTGACAGGCGTAGGTGTAAAAGAATTAGGACGCGTTGGGTTGAAATTTCTCCAGTAAATTAAATAAAAGCTTGGCCATACCCCACGTTTTGTTTCCTTCCAATGATGGAGCCACTTCACCTAATTATTCACAATAATAATAATAATTATAATTATTCACTGGCCAAAAAAATAAAGGTTGGGGTGGGGGGGGGGGAAGAGAAAACTGACTCTCTAAACCTATCAAATCTTTTTTTTTTTTTTGCATATTGTTGGATATCGTTGTCAAAGGACACATGGCTTTTTTCCCCCTTCAATTTTCTCTTTCTTTTTCCTTTAATTCCTCCCTTTTGAAAGAGAAATATTTTTCATCTAAAAAAGACAGAATTTTTTTTTCTTTTCCTATGAAGAAATTAAGAAAAAGATATATAAAAACTCCCTTGCATGGCTTAAAAAATATTAAATAATATGCATTATCATTTTATATAAAATTTATTTTTTTAATTTTTATTTGTAAATTATAATTTCTCTTATATATACATATAAATCCTGAGAAACTATCACTCAATATATCTAAAAAATCCACATTTTAAAATTTAACATGATTGTATGTATGAGATGATGTCAACTAAAGTTATGTATCTATAATACAATTAACTCTTGGCCGCTCTGGCTTTCGTTTCTTTCCCCTTTTTCCAACCATAATTGTTGGAAACATAGATATGCCATATGTCAAGTTTTTTATTTGGTCTCTTGTTCAATCTAGGTTTACCTTAATTATTTCAAAGTCGTCTCCCCCCAACCCCTTTTTTTCTTTTTTTTCTCTTCTTTTCCATTTTCTTTCTTAAAGGGGGTGAGTGTCAAATGGATTAAAATAAAAAGAAAACAATAATATTAAAGCAAAAAATTCAACAAATTACTGCAGCTCTTTACCTTTGAAATTTTAAGAATATTATATATATATATGTATATATAATGTATGAGAGGTAGCACTTATCATTAAAAATTTTTTACTTTTCAAAAAAAATTTGTATTTAATATATTCATTTTATTAAATTAAATAAATAATATATTAATTACAAATTTTTTTATCACCTTGATCAATTTTATTAAGCATTTATTAATATTTTCCTTTGTATTATACTTATTCAACAATTATATTACTAGCAAGAGATTAATATATAAAGTAGTTGATGCCAGCCAGGAGTACTGCTAAAAGACATTCATCAACAATAACTCAAAATCATGGATGAATTTTCCTTGGCTAAAAGAAAAAAAAAAGCTTGACTTCCTTCAAAAATTAAATAATTCATGCTTTTAAGCAGCAGCTTCTTCTAAATTGTTTGCTGATGACCTCAAAATATCATTGTTTTTAATTTGACCAAAAAAACAAAAAAAAAGTGGGGTTGGGTGTTCTTGGCTTCTTGCTAGAAACATTGTTATCTTTTACATATTCTGGGTAGTTCGCCATAGATATCCTTCCTGATTCCAAGCTGTTTTGCAGTAACAAGGAAATGTTGAAAATATAGAGAACTCTGATATGGGATTGGGATTTAAATTACAATTGAAAACACCTTTTTTTTATTATGAATATAATAAATATTATTATAATCGGTGAATATCGAACTAAAATTACACTGCATACGTAAGTTTGCATCTAAAGAAGAAGAAGAAAGGAAGAACACGAACAAAAGAAAGCATGAGAAAGATACTGATTCGAAATCTGAAACAACAGTAGCACCAAATATCTAACCATTAGTGTTGTTTTAGTTTTGTGGATGCTAAGTATTAATTTGGTGGAATTAATTAATTGTTGAGATTTATATATATCCAATGGCTTCAACCTTTTTCCCCTAACTTGTCCTTTGTATTAATTAATTAATTAATTAATTCTCATGGATTCTTCTTAATTTGTTCCACTCTCCCCCTTCCTCAAATATTCATTCCTTGCCAAAAATCATCGTCCTTCTCAGCTGGTCTGGCAATGGCCATGGCCTGTACAATTATAAGATAAAAATAAGTTTTAATTTTTGTGATTTTTATGCAACAATTAATAACCAAGACTTCTTCAGTTGATCAGTACCTTCATTTTCGACAGTTCTTGAACTGCTTTGTGCTTCTAGTTTTGCTTTATTTCCATCGATCTTCCTTCTTCTTCGTCCGCTCTCCATATGTATAATGCTAGTGGCGTAACCCCAAGTAAGGACACATGTGATCAAACATTTTCAACAGGTCTTCAGATCTTTCAGACTTTCACACATGGTGAGAACGCGGTTTGGAAAAGTAAACGGGATTGGTGGACCATGACTGAGAACTCTATAATTATTGTTTTTATTTATTTTCTTTTTACTGCAAGAAAGCATGTAAAAAGAACCAAAATTTAAATTATAATTACATATGCATTATTAATTATATTATGTTTATTACGGTTATAGAGTAAAGAAAGTTGTTAATTGCAGTAAACATTACTGATAAAAATATTAATTATAAAAAACATTAAAACAATATAATGATGATTGAGATATCATGTTACACCGCTATTTAACTTTTTTTAACCTGTTGCATGAATTTCCAAAGGTGATGAAAAAGCAAAATTTCGGTAGTCTTTTAAGTTATAGCCTTATAGGTGATAAAATAAAATCACATAAATTTAGGACATCCTGAAATTTTATTCTTTATAGAAGTTTTTAGTTAAGCACCTTAAAATTGGACGTTGTTAACATGATGCCAAAATGTAAGTTTTACGATCTTCTCCCGTGTATTCGGATTTTTCATTTTTTTTAAAATATTTTTGTTCGACATCTATATTTAACATATATTTAAATATAGATATAAGATATGATCATACAAATGTATAAAAATAAAAAAATTTAATATATTCATATAAAAAACATACCTGTGAACATTACTCATCACTCTTCATTTGTATGTCACCTGCAATATGACACAATAGAAAAGCTTCTTTTTTTTTTTTCCTGAAAAAATTACTTTAGGATTATATATATATTTCCTGCAAGAAAAGTTTATTAATTAAGAAGTATATCAAAGAAAAGGGCAAAGGCAAGTTAAAGAAAACCAATATGGCTCCCCTCCCGAAGAAGGGACAGCTTCAAAACTTTATTTAACTTGACTTTGCCCTTTCTTAGAAATCTTCTGCTAGTGATCTTATACCGTGCTCCAACTGTAATTCAAGAAAATTTTTTGTTTTTTATTTCATTAGGGAGTTCACGATCTGATCTGATGATAGAAAAAGGGTTATAAATATTAAGATTTAAACTTCGAATTTATTAAAAGTTATCTCCTAAGATGATTGCATAAACTCTAATTTTGGGTTCAAAACAATGGTTTTTTGGTATAAAAGAGATGATAGTTTGGAGATAAGAAAAATGTTGTAGATATTAGAATTTTAACTTAGATCTATTAGATGTCATCTCTTAAGGATAATTACATGAACCTAAGTTGTAGGTTCAAAAAGATGAGTTTTTTTTTTGTTACAAAAAAAGTTATAGTTTAAGGATATGACAATGGTGGTAAATGCTAAAATTAGAATTTAAAACTATCAGATGATACCTTCTAAAAATGGCTGCATCAATCATCCTAAGCTCGGCTGAAAAACCATTTGGTTTTTTATACCAAGGAAAAGCTAGCTTTTGTTGGATGACCAACTCGGGTTATCTCTTCTTTGCTATTTATAGGAGACAATGGATGATTAACTGGTGGTGAGGAACACAATTTCTACACAAGTAAGAGGAAAGTCAACAGAAATTGTTACCTAATTTCTGTAGTCAAGAAGGAAACGAGGAGTAAAAGACTTTCCTTTAAAAAAAAAAAAATTGAAGCTTCTAGAGATTATATTACACAATTGATAGCAAAAAATAAAATGAAATTAATTATTATTTTATACATAAAAGGAAATTACTTATATATGCATTCAGCGGCAAATAAAATAATAATTCATACAGTAATTTATTTAATTAAATTTCTTTCTTTGTGTTAATTAGTACTTAACTCACATAAATTAAGTTATTAAAAATTATTGAAGGTTAAATGTAATAGTTAGTTCTTTATTTATGAGTTGAAGCTTTTAATATAATTAATCATCCAATTTAAAATGATATTAAATATTTCGAATTTAAATCTTTACAAATCATTTTTTTTTTTTTGGTTGTGTGCTGCTATTTTATTTAATTTAATTTTTTAATTTGTTCTTTTAAACTTACATTCACGACTAAATCTATTAGTAATTTGTTTGATTTAGATATAATAATAAATGCGTTCGATTTATAAATGGATGGGGAAGTTGTGTAGAAAAGTTCTTAAATACTGTCTGAGGAAATGATTGGGAATGCTGTGATTGGAAATTATAGATTTCTTAAAGGACTAAACATGAAAAAATAAATGCACTCTTTTACAGGGAAATATGTTCGAAACAATGATGAAATTTTATATGTTACGATCAAAAGGAATGAAAAGAAACGAACCAATGAAAATGTACTTTTAGAACTGTAGGGTTCTTTTTTTTTTTTTTTTCCTTTTAATATCCACGGGAGATGAGTTGAGAATGACATTAAGAATTTAGGATTTAATTTTTCACATTTAATTTGGAAATTAGTATTCTTGAACCCTATAACTACAAATTAAGAGTAATATTTTTAGCCAACAATTATAATTGAAAGTCAGGGTCGGATATAGATATATATCTAATTAGAATATATTTAATTTTTTATAAATTTTTTGTTATATTTAAAAAATTATATTATATACTCGTGTGCATATATATATATATATAAATATATGTCAAACACAAATTGTTAATTCATACCAAACAAATAAAAAGAAATTGAAGAGTAATGTTTTCAAAGGTAAAGATTTTTTGCATTTTAGATGGGCCCTATTCGAATTATTTTTTATGTTTTTAAAATTATTTAAATAATAATATGCCTAACTTGAACTTGAATAAAAAAAATGTTTGTACTATAGCCTGGTTCAATCATGAACACCTATACTCAATGAATTTTTTAATAAAAACTCCACTTTTATGGCTAAAGTATTCTGGTCTTTTTCAATAAAGTATTGACAGTGTGTTTGGTTCACTTTAATAAGAATCTTATTATAGTTATATTCTAGCATGCTATAGTAATATGGGCATTTGGTTTACAGAATGATTATTATGCAGAATAGCTTATTATGATCTTATTTCGAAAAATTACTAAATAGTCATTTCGAGCCCTCCACTAAAAATTATTATAACCTTAGACGGAATAAGAAATTACTTTAAGAAATTCGAATCCCCTACAAAGGGGATTCGATCTTATACTGTTATATTTCACTGAACCAAACTCCTCATACATCTATGTCATTCCATTCCTACTCTATTTCATTCTCACAAAATAATTATTTCATCAGGAAACCAAATGTAACATGAGTGTTTTTGTTAACGCATTCTTACTAGTTGAATATACAGTAGACTCATAGTTTATTAGAATTTACAAGGTTTAGGTTAGAGAATTTCAATTTTATTTGATTCATTGATATTTCCGACTCAATTAAATTTATTTAATTAAATTTCTTTCTTTGTTTTAATTACTAATTAACTTACATAAATTAAATTATTAAAAATTATTGAAGGTTAAATATATAGTTGGGTCTTTATCTATTAATTGAATCTTTTCGCATAACTTATATTCAATTTAAAATGATATTAAAACTTTCGAATTCAGACTTTTCGTAATGATTTTTTATTTTGTATTGGTATTTTAATTTTTTCCATTTTGTTTTTTCACATTTAGATCCACAATTAAATCCATTAATCATTGTTCGATTTAAATATAATTAAATCTATTAATCAAAACATAATAATGTAATGGAAGGAGAAGCTGTATAGGAAGGTTTTCAAAATTTCATCAGTTACCATCGAAAGGAAGGAAAAGAAATGAACCAATGAAAGGCAAAAGATAAATCCACGAGTTACCAATGCTTTTAGAATTGTAGGTTTCTTTTTTAATATTTATAGGAGATCAGATGGAATGAGATCAGGAATTTAGGATTTAATTTTCCAATTTTATTAGTTTGTTGGTTTATGTTATATGAATTTAGAGCCGAGTGTTGAATATACGTACTTAATTAAAATAAATTTAATTTTTTAATTTTTTTATATATAAAATATCATATTTTATACTTATATATTTAAATATATGTTAAATAAAAATATTAAAAAATTTTAAAAAATCTAAATAACAATGTTGTTGATTCATTCCACGCCAACAAAAAGAGATTGAAGAATGATGTTATCAAGAGTAAGAAATTTTACATTTAAAGCCTATCGGCTAAAATTATTTTTATTTAAATTTAATTATAAATATTAATATTTTTAAGTTAACTTAATTTAAATTTAAATATAATAGTTCTATATTAGAGTCCAACCCAATCTTTAACACTTTTACATTACACTCAATGGGATATATATATATATATATAAAATATAAAACTCCTCTTTTATAACTAAAGCATTCAAAGTCTTCGTCAACAAAAAAAAAGTATTTCAGCTCATCCCAAGTTGTAGCAAACTGACAAAATGAGATTCACGTGGCCACTGGCCCCATGAATCTGATACCTGCAATTGATCGGTAATTCATGGATCATGGTTGGTCGGGATGCTTTTGCTTTAAGCAAATGAAGAAATACAATTACAATATTATCAATATTAATGTTTGATATATATTTAAATATAAATTTATAATATAATTTTTTTTAAATTTAAAAGTTAAATATATTTATATTGAATTTATATTTGTATTTATTATTTGATCTTCAGATTTAAAATTTAAATAATTTGAGTTGTATAAAAAAAAATTGGTAGGAATAATAACAAGAGAATTGTAATATGTGGGGAAAATAAAGCGACTTCAAATAAACAGTTCATCGGGAACAGATCGAAGCTTGCATTATAGAGGTGTTTCAGAGTCATTATCAGGCACTGAAGCTGACAATATATACCTATATATATATATATTTATATATATATAAACAATTTATGAAGAAAAAGGTATTTTCTCTCTCACATCATTACAGCTTCAAAGTTTGAAAATTCTCCAGAAAACAGTCTTTCATTCTCATCATCAAAGTCCTAATTATTGCATAATCTCCATTAAAGTCTGCAACTTATTCCTTCATCTTCCTAATGTGTTAATTCTTTAAAGGTACAGACAGCTCTCCAACTTATTTCATGAAACCAGCAGAAATTTCCTTCCAAATTTCAATCATGTATATGAATTCAGTAACAAATAAAAATAATAACTCATACAGTAATTTATTAAATTACATTTCTTTCTTTGTGTTAATTAGTACTTACTCACATAAATAAAGTTATTAAAAATATATTTATATTTGATATACTATCAATGTATATAGCTCTATACACTCATAGAATCTGGTGATGTCGTCTAAATATGGTTATTTATATTTGGTTTTACGGTTTTTTAAAATTTTATATTTAAGTACTGATGAGTTATCATTGTTTACAAATACAAATCTATTGAAAAATTATTGAAAATTATTTATCTATTAATTGAAGCTTTTGGTATATATGATTGATCATACAATTTAAAATGATATTAAAACTCTCGAGTTTAAATTTTTACAATTATTTTGTATTGTGTATTGTTGTTCTTTTTTTTTTCAATATATTTATATATACTTAGATCTACAATTAAATATATTAATCATTAGTTCTATTTGAATATAATAATAAATAGAAAAGTTGTTAAACTATGGTTGAGGAAATGATTGGGGATGTTATGACAGGAAATTACTAAATTTCTTAAAGGACTAAACAGGAAAAAAAAGTAAATGTACTTTTTTTATAAAGAAATATGTTCGAAACAATGATGAAATTTCATTTGTCAATATCAAAACGAAGGAAAAGAAATCAACCAATGAAAATGTACTTCAAACTTCTAGTTTTATATATATATAAGCATTCATGTGATTATAATGATATTATTTTTGAACCCCACAAATTAAGAGTAATATTTTTGGCCAACTACTATTGTCTGTTCGTCTATGTTATATGAATTTAAATGTAAAAATCGAATATAAATATATATATCTAATTAAAATATATTTAATTTTTTAAATTTTTTTATATATTTAAAATATCATATTATATACTCATATTATGTATATATATCGAACATAAATTATTAATTCATACCAAACCAATAAAAAATTTGAAAAATTCAAGATAAAGATTTTTTTGCATTTAGGAGTATCCTGACTTAAATTACTTGTTGTGTTTGTAATATTATTTTAAATAATAAAATAGGATCTTGACTCGGTCTAACCTATATTTGAATAAAAAATTTTATTGTTATTCAGGGATATTTTCAACTTGCTGTAATTCATAATTTACTGAAATTTCTAAAGAATTTTGCAAAGTGGCCCTACATCTTTAATTAGAGTCCAAATAAAAAGGAACGTGGCAAAGTATTTTATGTCCTCCCCGAGTGTAGTAGCAAACTGACAAAATGAGATTCACATGGCCTGTGGCCCCATGGCTTTGATATGTCTCAATTGATTAATCCATGGAGCAGGGTGGGAATCCTTTGAGCAGACGGAGAGATACATTAATAATTAATTGTTAATATCCATACGTAATATACATTTAAATATAAATATAATTTAAAAATTAAATATATTTATATTCGATAATTATTTAAATTTTAAATAACATAAGTTGTATGAACAAAATTTAATGGAAATTATAACAAGAGAAAATTAAGCTGATTGCTAATAAAAAGTTGATAGCAGATAAAGCTTTATTATAAAGGGTTTCAGAGTCATTATCAAGCATGGAAGCTGATAAATACTTATACCAAGGATGGAAGCTGACAAATACATATATCAAGCATCGAAGCTGACAAATACATATATATATATATGAAAAAAATATATATATTAAGAAAAAAGTAATTTCTCTCTCACATCATTGAAGCTTCGAAGTTTGAACGTTCCTGAGAATGCATAGTTAGACGTGGTCCTAACATCTCCGTTAAAATCTGCAACACATTTCTTCATCTTCCGAATGTGTTAATTCTTTTAAGGCACAGACAGCTCTCAACCTTCTTTCATGAAAATTTCACCCTCCCCGGAGCTGCAGGTGTAAGGCTATGGTCTCCTTTCTTTCTTTCATGATTTCATAATTTTTACAGTCTCGAGACCCTTAACTTTAGTTTTCTTTAACTTTAAAGCTCCTGTAATTTGGGGGAGATCCAGACCAAATGAACCACATAATTTTGCAGCCAAATCAGGAAGAAGATGAAGAAAAAGAAAGCATCAAAGGGCGAAGAAAAGGTTAGAGAAAAATTTGAAGCCAATGATTATGAATCATGAAGAATTCCACCAAATATCTAACATACTTACGCAGTATGGTTAAAAATTTGCTGCAGTTGTTCAGATTCATATTCAATTTTTGTCTTCAAACTTTTCTCTAACTTTGCCTTGCATTTCTTTGATATTTTCCTTTTCTTCCATCATCTTTTTCTTTCTTAAAATTCCCATTTTCTCTTCTTCTTTAAGCTGCATAACTATGCAATCCATTTGGTCCAGGGACAAGTACTACTTCATATGAGAAGTCGGAACTTCTTCTTGTCTGGTTTTCAATGTCATGGCTTCTAGGGTTTATGTAACGTCTCAACAAGCTCGGTGAAACGTTGTTGGACACGGATTTTACACGGTTTAGGAAAGTAAAGGATGGGGGCTGAAGCTGGAATCTTAGGGACCCGGTTTATTTCTAGGAATCTCAGCTAACACCACCATGGCCATGCTAACCAGCGACCTGGTTTTTTTTTTTTTTCCTTTTTCTTCCAAATATGCTTGGATTTTTGTAGATTTTCTTATTCCTTCTTCCTTTTTCCTATTGTTGTTGCATATATTATTTAGATAAGTGTGAAAGTTGGACAGGAGCAAAGCTAGTATAGGCAGGGCCTCCGCCTCCTCGACTCTCCTCACTTTGCCCAATTCCTTGTAATATGGGAATTTTTTAAAGGTTAAAAAAAGCAAGAATTATTTTGGCCCCTGATACTTATATTTTCATTCCGGCCCCCTAACATAACACTCTTGACTTTGACTCTAATGTTAGAAATAAGTATGTATTTATTATAAATACGTTTAAATTTTTTATTTTTTAATATATTTGAATGATTTTTAAAAGATTATATCTTACATTCACGTCAAGATATATATCAAATACTATGTCAAATATGAATACTTTAAAAAAATAAAGAATCAATTATTTCTAGTAAAGAAATTATAAGAAACAGATTATCTAAATATATAAGATACGGATGCTAAATTCAAATACTTAAAAAAAATAAAGAATGGGCTGTTTCTAGCAAAAAAAAAAAATTATAAGAAGCAGATTGTTAGAAATTATAATTGCTGGAATTATATATAGCTTCGAAATTAAAAAGGAGCAAAATTAATGAGTTGAAGATGAGTTTTGCTGGTCTAAACTAAAACTTTACATAATAATAATTAAATGATTCCTTTGTTATTTATCATTTTGTCCTTGAAATTATATAAAATAATAATTTGCCTGCCTAGAGCCCTGAAGTTAGGGGTCTTGTTCTTATAATAATAGTATTTCTTTTCTCTGTTAAACTAATAATTAAACTATCAAAATTTTGACGTTTACTTGAGGTTGAAAATGGGGCTTTGAGATGCATAGTGATCCTTTCTGATGTGGGATTTGCATGATTTTCTTACTTGATGAGAAGCAAACTGATTATGAAGGAGGCTATAAGAGAAAAAAACACATGGAAGAAATAAGTGAGGAACAAAAATGAAATCAGAAAATCCAAGTTCGAGAAAAATTTGAAGCCATGGAAATAGAGTATTGAAAACTCCACGAAATAATCCAACATGTTTACATGTTAAATATTTAGTGGAGCTTTTCATAATCGTACTCAATGGCTTCAAATTTTCCTCGAAGGCCTTGGCTTTTGCCCTTTTCCTGATTCAATTTTGTTCCTCACTTATTTCCTCCATCTGTTTCTCTGATTTTGTACTTTCGGCTCTTACGCAAACGATATTTATCGTAATTAACTTTGATAACAACCGTTATGATTATCTACGATCACAATAAACACATTCGCCAACTTAACCCTGTCTGAACGAAATAAAGTCTTCTTTCTCCCTTGGCTTTAGCGTAAAGAGACATTGTTGCAGGCAGGCTTCATGCTTTGTCATTCATTTTCCTTCTTTTCTCTATCGGAAAACCCTTGATTTTCAAAGTGCCAATTGGAACCCAAGAATGTGTTTTATGATTCAGATTTCTTGCATTTACTTGGGTTAATTTATAGAGGTATATCAGGAAATGAAATTGTTTCAAACGCGGTGTACGGACTGCGTAATCCTGGGGAAAAAAAACAAGTTTTCAATTTCGCTCCTACCGGGTAAATTGCATGGGAAAAGACAGTGAACGGAAAGAAAGCAACCAGAACCACATGCGTAGAAAAAAGGAAAAGAAAAAGAAAATAAATAATAGAAAATTAAAAAGAAAAAAAATATGAAGAATCACTATATAACTCTAGGGGTCTTGATGGATGGATGCCTTGAATATTCCGAAGCATAAATGGGTGAATAGCAAGTAGGTCTCCTGAATTTACAGCAAGGAACGTATCAGCTTTAACTAATTAAGCTGCTTAGGAAATCAAAATGGAAAAGTTTAGGCAGTTTGGATTCAACTTGTCAATTTCACGAACGCTCTATACTTTTTACTTCCCCTTCGATCTCTATGTTTCCCGGAAAATCATCCTCCATGATCAGGTCACCATCATCTTTCTTTCTTTCTTTCTTACTCTTTTTACATTTTTTTTCCCTCTCGACGACCTTGACTCTTTTTAATGGATGCCGTGATCTCCGAACTCTCTTTCCCTTTCCCTTTGCCTTTCCCATTTACTTCCTTCAATTTTCTTCTCTTCTCTTTCTAGTCAATTTCCTTTCTTTCACGAGAGAATTAAATAGAAAGAAAGGAAAGAAATTTTTAATTTCCCGAATTAATTCGGTTGGTTTATTAGATCACATAATAATTTTAAAAGACATTATGTAAATAAACTTAAGATTTTAATTTTGACATTGGTGATCTTTTTTATAAGTAAATATATAAGTTGTTATTTTTGAGTTTCTTTGGAATTTTAGAGGTATTTCACGAATATTATATGGTCACGTTGCTTAGAATTTTTTTTTTTTTTTGTTTGGTGGTGTTGCACGTGATTACGAGAAAATATTTAATTTTTGTATTTAAAAAGTAAAAACAAAAAAAATAAAAAAAGAAAGATAATTGATAGATTAATGAGATTGCTTTACAGGGTTTGGTGAGAAAATTTAGAGAAAAAAAAGACAAAGCAAGTGGGGTGGGGTTGTAATTGGCAGAGCAAGCAAATAGCCAAAACGAAATTTTTTTTACTTTGTTCTTATCATCAATTTTTTTCATTTTTGTTTTTCTCAGCAAATTCTCTATGATTTAAATGGGTAGTTTAGTGGTAACAACCGTGGAAGGATGATAATGACAGTGTCCCACGATGACAACATCTCCTTTACAACCATTGTTTGGATCATGGTAGGTCTCTTCATATCTCTCTCTATTTCCAAATCTTTCCTGCTTTTTCTTTTTTTTTTCATGCTTTCAATTTCTTTTCTTTCTTTTAATTTCACACCCACTCTAACTTACCCATGTACTTATCTTTTATTTTTTTAGGCAATTTTCTTTATTAGTTGGTTTTAGTGATTAGGCAAGGGCTATCATATAAGGAATGTAATTTTTTTTGTTTCTTTGCAAATCTTCTATGTCTTTTTTTTTTTAATGTAAAAAATTGCAAACAAAAAAGGTTGATGATTTAAGGAAATGTTTTTCATAGCCTGACCACAACCTGCTTGATTAGTTTTGTAAATTTTTTTTCTAGAATTATTTATTGACAAAGCTTGGTAGATTTAGGATACTTGAGATGTATATGGTATGAATATATACGGGCTCCAGCCTTTATTTTTCTTATGCACATTTTTTTACTAAATTTTTTTTTTTAAATTTTTAGATATTTATAAGAGAAAAAATAATCATGTTCATTTAGAAAGGTTTTATTTGAAGTTAAAGAGTAGGTGATCTCCACATGACCTTTGAGTTGAGTCTGATTAAACAGACAACTCTTATTACTTGTCATTCCAATGAAAACAAATTTGACTTGTATAGATACATGTTATTTCATTATTCATTCAACTATTAATAGACAAAACGATGTAGCTTTCTGTATAAATGCATTTTTTATATATTTTCTTTGGTATTTTGTGTGTTGATTTGATTTGATGTAAAATTGATTACTACTTTTGGTGTTTGGATATTACATTGATTTTTTTATTGTTTATTTTCAGGGGTTGTTAAAGATATTTTGGCATCAAGATGTAAGGTAGTTTTCTTTTGTAAAATTGACTTGATTATTTTTACATGTTTAATTTTTTTTTTTCAATTTACATCTAAGACTTTTTTGAGTTGTCATATTATTTAACATGCATGAAACCTTTAAAATTATTCAACAATTGTATAGGAGATTTAAGGTGTTTCACTTAAAGTTAGTTTTGGTTTTATTGAAGTTGTTGCATGTTGATTACATTGGGTTTGATATGTATGATTAGCATTTTGTTAACTAAGACTGAATTAAATTACATATATTTCATTGTTTTTGTTTATTTTCCTGCAAGACAGAAGCTATTCATGGCTTAGAAATTTATTTACTTTGAGGTAGTCTATAGCGTTTGTATTGACTTAAGGTTTTTATTATTCTTTGAATATATTCTCATGTTTGATCTTTTTCCGAGGGTCTTTGTTTAACAAAATGATATGGATTTGCAGGGCAATAAGGGAGAAGCATGTGGCTTTCAAGGTGCTTTATAATGGGATATGTCATCCTGATCATCGATTCAGTTGTTTGAAGTTTGAAATGAAATTGAATTCTTATTTTATATATCAATTAACAATATCTATGAATATATATTGTTAATCCAAATCAAATAGATGTATTGAGTTTCATTTTTTTGCTTGAAAGCTCTTTTTAAAATTTCTTTAGTGTTGATTAATTCTTTTTTTTTTTTGGTGAACGTATTTATTGTTGCTCTCCAAAGCTTTCTAAGGATAGTTGAAGCTATTTTAATTTTAAAATTTTCATTGTGCTTTGAATGTTCAATGTGTTTGAGTTTTATGATGGTAAATTTTCGGATGCCTTTAAATTTTTTTATCTAATGCCATTCTAATTATATTGTTTTGGTAATTATGAAATAAATTTGGTGATATTAAAAATTATCTTTTGCTAATTTTTATTTTTTTTATATATTTGGTTTCATTAGTTTTTGTTCTTTTTGTATTGTAAACTGTTGCTTGACTATAACTTCTTTGGTCTATATAAGATGTTGTTATTATTTTATTGATATTTGTAGATGATTATATTAAACTATAAATATATTGATGTTGCTATTTTATATAAAAAAATAATTCACACCGCAAAGTGTTAAAAGTGGCTTATGTGATTTGTTTGTTTTAGTTATAATAAAGTAGGTATTTGTTGCAGTATTTAATCTTTAATTCTTTGTATTCTCATTCATTTGCTAAAAGATCATCGATGAGGATGAATTGAGTTTAGTTTTATAATGTGCTCTTTCATGTCTTAGGAGTACTAACATTTTCATTTTTTTTTTTTGAAGTTGCTGCTTTTTCAAAGAATTGGAAAGTCCATTTTGGTGGCTAAGTTAGATGCTGAAAGGCATTTCAAAATAGCTTTGCTTGACACCAAATTCAAATTCTCTACTTTGCTCTTGTTTCTAAAGCTTATATTGGTGGACTTCAGAGTAAGTTGTTTTTCCCTTTTTTTTTTTTTTTTTTTTTGGTTGGAGTAAAGTAAATATAGAGTAGGTTATTCACGTTACCCTATTCATATATAAATTGAAGTAATAATTAAAATAAATATATGTTATCATTGTTAAGTTTAAGTAAATCAACAATAGTATAATCACATTAGATTATTTGTATTACAAGAAAGAAAATTGGTGTATCTTTCATTAGGATAAGAATGAGGATCGAGGAAAAAATGATTCTTAAAAGATCAAATATTTGTGATTGGTCTAATTGAGAAATTTAAGGTATGTGGATTTCGACCATTTTACAGAGCAGGCCAAAACTTGATTTGGCAGCCATTTGACTCTTTATTTCCTATTTGTTGTATGTCTCCTATGTTCTGTATTGGCTTGGAAGTCAAACAATGACATGGACATATAGACAATGGCTAGCTACATTTGAATTTGAGACCATATTTATTTTATGTAGCTCTTCCATTTTAAAGAATATAGGAATAAATTGTTCATTAGTTTTTAAATTTGAAGTTTTGAAATTGTTGTATATGGTTTATATAATTTTATATACGGAGGTAAGTGGGCAGATGTTGGAGCATATAATTGTATATGGCTATTGTGAGATATATGGGTAATTTTGTAAAATTGTATTGGATAAGGTTAATATAAATATATAGTTGATGTAACCCTAAATAAAGTAGTGAATAAAATAACAGCTGTCGCTCTCGAGGACATAGACACATTGTCGAATCTTGTTAAATCTCTGTGTTGATTTTCTCTTCTCTTTTCTTTATGTTTTTGTGATTCCTTGATCCATAAATTCAATATAAACTTATATATTTTAATAATAAGCAAGTGTTTGTTTTTTACTCTAGACTGATTGATCTTTTCTTTTTAGAATTGTTTGGCCATTACTTTAATAGTTTAATATTTATGAATGTTTTTAACTGGTGCTTAACTTTACGCATAATTTTTGGAAGAGTGAAACAATTAAACTATTTTAACTTTCATATCCCTCGAAACCAAAGTAAGAAAAACTCATTTATCTTACGATTCAATGATATCAACAACATAAAAATGCCAATGAAACTAAAAGAAGGAATTGCTTTTACTACATTCTATAATCCATGGATTTGTAATCCTTATTTATTTCCTTAATGTTGCAGTTTTAATGATATAGGTTGACATCTATAACTCTTGGTTGATCAACCCAATATACTGAGGAAGGTACATTCTCGACAATGTTAGTGAACAATTAAGCTCGACCAAGTTTGATGAAAATTAACAGAAAAAAGTCTACTCTTAATGTTTTAATTTTCTCGATTATATATTCATGATAAAAATACTCAAATCTTAATGTCTTAATTTCCCACGTTATAAATTCACATAAAAAATCTTTTACCATTGAAAAGTTCGCCATAATTAAGTCTATTCTTTGTTTCTTTCTAAAATGTTTAATGTTATCATGCTAATATGTGTAATAACTGACTTTATGTGCTATTATTTCAATTTTCTCACTCTTAAAGGTTTTTTTTTTTTTTTTTGTTCAAAGAAAATTATGAATTTTCATATATAATGGAAGAGATTTATGCGTTATGTCAAAAGTTTTTATGAAGCATTTCTAATTCTTTAAATATATTATATTTTTCATTTTTGCATATTGCATCTTTTTTTACTAATAAAAAAAAATAAGCCTATCGCTTACTTATTGCATAATTAATTCATTTAAGTCTAAAATTATTAATTCATTTACCTACTGAATCATTTTTCGAACGAATATATCTTAATTGCTATTCTCCTATAGACTTTCATTATTATATTTCAAATTCCGTTGTTTGTGGAAATAATCATTTACATTTTGGATCAAACTTTGAATTTTTTTATTTTAGAGTTATAACTTTTATTGCGTCTACATACATATTCAACTTATAAAAATTAAAATTATATAACAAATATATAATTAATTTATGACTTTTTTATTAATTATGTCAAAATAAAAATTCTTGCAATATTGCGTGGACATGTTACTAGTAAATAAATAAATTCAAGTCTCCAAACGTAAGAAGTTTCTCTGTTTGTTCTTTTAAAAATTAATAAAAACCTTAGCTTTTTTTTTTCCTCTCAAAA
This sequence comes from Adansonia grandidieri, assembly GCA_038382065.1. Classification (NCBI taxonomy): domain Eukaryota; kingdom Viridiplantae; phylum Streptophyta; class Magnoliopsida; order Malvales; family Malvaceae; genus Adansonia; species Adansonia grandidieri. Next base: position 15,599 of record JBBYHK010172419.1, on the reverse strand, counting down.
TATTGGAAGACTGTAAAATATATAAAATTGATATCTACCCGTAACATTATACTACACGAATCAAACCCTAAACGAAAAAAATCTAGAAAGATTTTAGATAGATCAGTTCATGGATCAAACTAATTATCTGGTTTCAGATCACTCAGGTCGAATTTTGAATATAATTTTTTTTAATTCGAATCATCTCGGTTCTATCGAAATTATTATCCAATAATAATATAATATTTTTATTTAAATTTAATTATAAAAAATATATAAATATTAATAAAAATAATTTTTAATTTTTATTAATATTTAAATAATAATTTAAATTTTTTAAAAAAAATTAAAAAATTTTGGATTGTACGTCTATTTATAAACGCATATAACTATAGTTTAATAGGACGCATTAAGAAGAAAAATCTGAGCCATTCATGCCAAAACCAAACTCAATTTAGCTCAAAACCGGTCCAATATAAGCGCCCTAACATATTGCCCAAAAGCTAACGCAAAAGGGAAATATGGGTCAGAATTGTGCAAAATTCACAACGCAAAAAATTACGGTTTGAGTCACGCGTCCGAGACTGAGTTCTTCCACAACAAAAACGCTTTATTACGGTTGACAGTTAGAAGAGTTCATAATTGGTTGAATCAGATCAAATTTAGATTTATATTTAAAAGTAAATAGTTTAAATTTATTTAAATTTATTTATATTATATTTTTTAATATTTTTTAAAAATATATTTTTTTAATTTAATATTTAATACTTTAATATTTTTTATTAAGTTTTAAAATATAAATAATTTTACATTTTTTAATGTTTATATTAAAATATTACGTATATTTATTTTTTATATACTAAAAAATTATATAGTATACATAAATATAAAATTAATATATATCATATAATTGAAAATTAAGTGATTTATTTTGAGTTCAGTTTATTTTTGAATTCGAGTTGACATAAGTTTAAGTTCAAGTGAATTAGTTAAGTTTTTCGAGTTTGAATCAAAATTGATAAATCTACTTAAGAGATGGTTTTAGTATATAGTTATAGATTATTGGATTTTTTTTCTTTTTTCTTTTTTTTTCTGGTGAAAATGGCTTCAAAATTCAAATTAACTAATATATATATATATATACACACACACACACATTGGATTAAAGCGCAAATTCATTAATATTTGTATTAAGATTTCCTTAATCGATGTTTAAGAGCATTCGAATAAGTATGACTCAAGAAAAAATATTTGTATTTAATATATTAATTTTATTAAATTAAAAAAATAATATATTATTTACATTTTTTATCACCTTAGTCAATTTTATTAAGCATTTATTAACATTTTTCCGTGTTTGTATAATATCTACTCAATAATTTTATTGACCAACGAGAGAGTAATATATAAAGTAGTTGACGCCAGCCAGCCCCAGGAGTACCGCTAAAACACGTTAATCAAGGAAAGTGGAAGTCATGCTTGAATTTCTTTGGCTAAAAGAGCTTGACTTCCTTCGAAATATTCCTTCTAAGGTGCAGATTCTTTAAAATTGTTTGTTGATGACCACAAAATATCATTGGCCAAATGATTTTTAATTTGACAAAAATAAAAATAAAAATAAAGAAAGGTGGGGTTGGGAGTTCTTGGCTTCTTGCTAAAAACATCGTTATCTTTTACGAATTCTTGGTAGCCGCCATAGATAATCCTTTCTAATTCCAAGCTGTTTTGCAGTAAAATGGAAATAATGATGAAAATACAAAGACATATGATATCTGATTCCGACAGGATATAAATTGCGATTGAAAACATGTTTTTTTTCTTACAGTGATCATAATAAATATTATCATAATCGGTAAATATCGATCTAAGATTACACTGTATACGTAATTTTGCAGCCAAAGAAGAATAGGAAAGGAATAACAAACAAAAGAAAGCATGAGAAAGACAAGTTAAGAAAAATTTTAAGGCATTGATTCAAAATCTGAAACAGCAGAAGCCCGCTAAGACTCTAATTTTTTTTTTAATTTTATATGTATTTTAATATAGATATAAAGATATAATTTTTTAAAAAAATTTTAAATACATTAAAAACTTTTAAAAATTAAAAATATACATATTAAACGTATACTCATATTTAATATTTATATCTGAATTCAAAAAACATAATCACGAAGAGCTTTGTGGTTCATGTCTTACTTCATTGCCATGGATCTTCCTTCTGCTCTCCATATATCAGGTCTGAAAACCAGAAGCCTGACGCAACCCTGATAAAAATGTTTGATCACACATGTCCTTAATTGGGGTTAGCCACTTGCATTATATATATATTGAAAGAAAGGAAAATCAGACCTTCAGACATGACAAGAACGTGGCTTGTGAAAGTAAACGGGTCGGATTGGTAGACCACGACAGACTCCATATTTATTAATCTGTTTTTTAAAATCTAATAACCTTTTCCCTGTTAAAAGAAAGCTTGTAATAAGAAGATGCTAGTTGGGAGTTGGTACTTTAGGATATTTTACATGGATTTTCAAGGTAGATGAAAAACAATACTGAAAGCAAAATTTAAACAATCTTTTTAAGTTACGGCATTATATATAAGATTATTATAGATATCGATGGTAGAATTTTTTTTAAGTCCACAAGTAGAATTATTTATTTAAAAAATTAAAAAATAAATAAATAGAACATGCGTCATCCTTTTAATTTTACTTTTGAAGTTAAAAAAACTCTATCGTTAGTGTATTAAAGAATTTTCCTTATGGCTAAAAATTCACTTACACCAATTTTACATTTTTTCTAGTCATTGATCAGCATTGAAAGAAAGTTGAAAATAATTGAAAAATTAAAGGTGGTTAACTTTTATAATTAATCATTGGATGAATACTAATCAATGGCCAGAAAAAAGTGTAAAAGTTTTTTATCTTATAGTTATACAAGTGGATCCCTCCTCATATATATATATATATATATTAAAAATAAAATCAAATAAATTTAGAATATGCTGAAATTTTATTTTTAATAAATTTTTTAGTTGAGTACCTTAAAATTGGACGTTATCAATATAATGCAAAAATGCAATTCTTACTCTTTCATCTGTGTACCTAGATTTTTTTTTTTTTCTCAAAAGTATTTATATTCGATATTAGTGTCCAAAACATATTCAAACATAAAAATAGAGTATGATTATCTAAATATATTAAATTTTTTAAAAAAATTTAAATATATCTATATCCGAGAACGTATGTATTCATTAATAACCCTAAACCCATATAACATAACTCTTCATCTGTTTGTCACCAAGAATCAAAAAGGTATATTTGTACAAATTTGTTTAGGATGAGCATATATATGACTAACCTTTTCCAGCAAGAAAAAACAATTAATATCAATCTAAACACCTTTGATTTTTCAGTTTTGAGAAAGAATTAGTACATAGATAGAATGGCAAAGAAAAGTCAAAGCGGAAAATTTTCAATGAATTGCTAATTTCATCAACTCTTTCTTTAAATTGTCTCAAACTTTCTCTGCATAAGGACTACTTAAATATTTAGAAATTAATTAAGAAATATAGCAGAGGAAAGGGTAAAGACAAGTTAAAGAAAAACAATATTGTCCCTTTCCTAAAGAAAAGACAGCCTCCAATTTTTCTTCAACTTGTCTTTTGCCCTTCCTCTGATATCTTCTGCTAGCTAGCTTATAATTTAGCTCCAATTGTAATTCAACAAAAATTATTGGGTTTTTTCGTACAAAAAAGCTGCAATTTGGAGAAAAAGAAAAAAATTATAAATGTTGAAATTTGGATTTTAAGCTTATTGTATGGCACCCTCTAAGGATGGTTATATAAAGCTTTGGGTTCAAAATTATTGTATTTTTTTTTATAAAAAAAGCCATAATTCAAAAAAAAAAAATACAAATATTAACATTCAAACCTCAAAACTTTTAAATATTATTTCTTAAATATAATTACATGAATCATGCTGAGCTAAATTACGAGTTTAAAACCATTGGGTTTTCTTATACTAAGGAAAAGCTAGCTTTTGTTGGATGACCATCTCAGTTACCTCCTCTTTCCTATTTATAGGCAATCATGGTGATTAATTGGTGGTAAGGAAAACAATTTCTACACAAGTAAAAAAGAAAGTTAACAGAAATTGTCTACCTAATTTGCAGTCAAGAAGGAAAAAAACAGGAAAAGACTTCTTCTTTTTTTTTTGGGGGGGGGGTTAATTAAAGCTTCTAGACATTAAATATGAATTATATGTACATGAATTCAGCAATAATAACTCATTATTTAATAGATTTCTTTCTTTGTGTTAATTACTACTTAGCTCACATAAATTAAGTTATTAAAATTATTGAAAGTTAAATACAATAGTTGAATCTTTATTTATTAACTAACGTTTTTATTATAATGATAGTTCAATTTAAAATGATATTAAAATTTTCATGTTAAACTTTTACACTCATTTTTTTTTGTGTATAGCTGTTTTAATATTTTTTTCAGTTTGTTCTTTTACTCTTAGATCCACGAATAAATTCATTAATTATTAATTCGATTTAAATATTATAATAAATGGAATGAGAAGTTGTATAAGAAAGTTCTTAAATTATGGTAGAGGAAATGATTGGGAATGTTAGGAGAGGGAATTAATAAATTGTTTAAAGGGCTAAACAGGAAAAAAATGTACTTTTTTATAAAGAAACATGTTCGAAACAATGATGAAATTCCATAAAACGAAGGAAAAGAATGGAACCAATGAAAGGCAAAAGATAAGATAAATCCCCAAGTTACCAATGTTTTTAGAATTAGAGGTTTTTTTTTTTTTTTTTTTTTTTTTTTAATATTCATGGGTGACCAATGAGAATGACATCAGGAATTTTGGATTTAATTGTCCCATTTAATTAATATGTTGGTTTATATTACGTGAATTTAGAGATAAATATAAAATATAAGTATATATGTATTTAATTAGAATAAATTTAAATTTTTTTAAAAAAAAATTATATATTTAAAATATTATATTTTATAATTATATATTTTAATATGTGTTGAAAATAATTATTTATAAAATTTTAAAAATTTGAATAACATTATTGTTCATTCATATCGAATCAAAAAAAATTAAAGAGTAATGTTTTTAAAGGTAAGGATTTTTGCATTTAATGCTTGTCCGACTGAAATTATTATTTATATGATAAAAAAATTTTATTTAAATTTAATTATAAATATTAATATTATTTTTAATAATAATATAAAATTTTGATGTAATTAATTTAAATTTAAATTTAAAAAAAAATTAAAATCAAAGTCATCATGCACACTTCTACCCTCAGTGGATTATACATATATTGAAAATCCTCTATGCTAAAGTATTCTAAAACTTTAAAAAAAAATTAAAAAAAACAAAAGGGGAAGAAGAAAAAAACAAATATTTCATCTCCCGCCCATGTGTGATAGCACACTTTTCAAACGAGATTCACGTGGCCAATGGGCCCATGGATTTGATATGTATGGGACTGATTAATGGACAATTTTTAAAAAGTAAAATTTAATAATAATTATTAAATAATAAAATAATAATTTTAAAATATAAATAATAATTATTAAAGTTTCTAATGCTAGGTTGTAATTATTATTTTATCTCATTTTCATCATACATTGACTACGGTCTCTCTTCGTGGCAGCAATCCCAGGAGACGTAATCAATCTCATCAAAATATATAAATTATAATATATATAAATTAAATATATTAAAAATAATATTTAAAGATAATAAAAAATTAAAAATATTTTATATTAAATTTTAAAATTTTAAAATAAAAATATATTAAATTTTAAATTATAAAATAAAAATATATTAAATTTTAAATTATAAAATAATTTCAAATTATTATTTAAAAAATAATAAAAATATTTTAAATCAAATCTCAAATTATAATATAAAAATAATAAAAAAAATATTTTATATTATATTTTAAATTATTAGTTAAAAAATAATAAAAATTAAAAATATTTTACATATTATTATATATTATTATATAATACATATGATATATTTTATATAAATTATTTTGGTAGAGGGCCAGTCACCGAATTGCTGCTATAAAAAAAAGATAATAATAAAATTGAAATAAAAATAAAATAAAATAAAATGATAATTATAATTATAATTTTTTTTATTAATGATTTTAATAATTATTTTTTTAAATTATTTTCACTTCTACCTTTTTTTTAATAATTATGAATTGTTCCTTGATTAATGCATGCAGCGTGGCTTAGACGGTTTGTGCAAATGAAGCACGCTTTCATTTATTCTTATATTCATGGTTAATGTCTATTTAAAAATAAATATAAATTTTAAAAATTAAATATATTTATACTCATATTTTATATTAAAATTTAAATTCAAATAACTTTTAAAGTTATACGAACAAAATTTGATTAGAATAATAACACGAAAAATGTAATCTATGGGGAAAAATAAAATTATTTCTTATAAACAGTTCACCAAGAACAGATCAAAGCTTGCATTATTAATTGTTTCAGTATCATTATCAGGGACTGAAGCTGACAAAAAAAAATATATGAAAAAAAAATTTATTAACAAAAAGGAATTTTCTCTCTCACATCTTTACAGCTTCGAAGTTTGAATACCCTGTAGAAAACAATCTTTCAAGCTTCATCTCATCGGCAAAGTCCTGAGGATGCATAGTTAGACAGGGTCCTAAAGCCTCCATTAAAATCTGCAACACATTTATTCATCTTTCTAACGTGTTGTTCTTAATGGCACAGACGGCTCTCAACCTTCTTTAGTGAGACCAGAAATTTCTCACAATTTCGCCCACCCTCCCTGGAGCACCCATACTGTAAGTCTGAGGCAATGGTCTCCTTGCTTTCTTTGCAATTTTTGCAGTCTCGAGAGACCATCAACTTTAGTTTTTCTTTGACTTCAAGCTCAAGAGAATTGGGGAAGATCCAGACCAAATGAACCACATAATTTTGCAGCCAAATCAAGAAGAAGATGAAGATGCAGATGAAGAAAAAGCAAGCATCAAAGAAGGGCAAAGACAAGTTAGAGAAAACTTTGAAGCCATTGATTATGAATCATGAACAATTCCACCAAATATCTAACATATTTACTCAGTATGGTTAAAAATTTGCTGGAATCGTTCAGATTCATATTCAATACTGTCTTCAAAGTTTTCTCTAACTTTGCCTTGCACTTCTTTGATACTTTCCATCATCTTTTCATTCTTAAAATACCCATTTTCTCTTCTTTTTTAGGCTGCTGAACTATGCGTTACATTTGGTCCAGGGACAAGTACTCCTTCATATCAGAAGTCGGAACTTCTTCTTGTCTGGTTTCAATTTCATGGCTTCTAGGGTTTATATAATGTCTCAACAAGGTCGGGAAAAACATCGTTGGACACGGATTTTACACGGTTTAGGGAAAGTAAAAGGATGGGGGATTGAAGCTGAAATCTTTGGGACACGGCTTATTTCCTAGGAATCTCAACTAACACCACCATAGCCATGTTGACCAGCTGAGAAGAACTGACCTGGTTTTTCTACATTTAATTATGTTTTGATTCATATAGATTTTTCCTCTTCCCTTTTTTTCCTTGTTTATTATTTTTAAATTTGGACGTTAGTATCTAATTAGAATATATGCTTAATATAAATATATTTAAAATTTTTAATATATTTAAAATTTTTTAAAAAATAAAGATAGCTTATTTTCCTTTGGATTAGCATCAGATGTGGAAATTGCTGAAATTATATATAGCTTCGAAATTACAAAGGAGCAATTAAAATGAATGAGTTGTAAATTGAGTTTGCTGGTCCAAAGCTGTACATAAATTTAAATGATTCCCTTTAGTATTTTCCATTTTCTCTTTGAAGTTATATAAACTAATTTGCTGTTTTATATATATGGCGGTGATTAATGATGATTACATTTTCATGCTTTCTTTTTTTCTAATATTATTTTAGATATAACTCTGAATTGCATGTGATATATGGTCCATGTGGTGAATTTCCTATCATCTGGTTAATATGAAATATGAAAGTAAGAACACATTTTGCCTGCATATAGAGCCTAGAGCCTAGAGGCTAGTGGTCCTGGTCTTATAATAATAGTATTTTTCTTTATTTGTTAAGCTAATAATTAACCCATCAAAATTTTAGGTTACTCGAGGCTGACAACGAAATTTTTAGAAAAGTTAAATCCAAACATAATGTATAGGTGTGTGTGTGTGTGTGTATATATATTATATTATATTTTTTCAGGATTGAGACTGCATTGATCAAGTAATAACAAAAAGAAAACCCATTTCTCTAATGTAGCCCTTCTCTTTAACAAGGCATCAGATTATTAAGTAAAATAGTTTTTGATTAAGATATTCTGATGCTGTTCCTAACTCGTCTAGACTACTGTTAACTGGTGTATGTGTGTGTGTATATATATATATATTGAAAACCATTTCAATTTTGGCAGAGCAACGTGCACCACTAGCGTAAACCATTTATATATATATTGATTAATCAAACAAGAAAAATATCCCTGGTTATAGTTTAGTTATCTTAGAAAGTATCTGCTAATTATTTTGGCATATCAGACATTAATATATTACAATAAAAACCAAAATATATAATGATCTTTCTGATGTGGGATTGCATGATTTTGTCTTGATAAGAAGAAAACTGATGATAAAGGGGGCTATAAAAGAAAAACAAATGGTAGAAATAAGTGAGGAACAAAAATGAAATCAGAATTAGAAAAGGGAAAATCAAAGTTTGAGAAAAAAATTTGAAGCCATTTGAATATAGTGTTGAGAACTCCACCAAAATAATCTAACATGTATAATTTACATGCTAAAATATTTAGTGGAGCTCTTCAAAGTCACCTTCAATGGCTTCAAATTTTCCTCGAACCCTCGGCTTTTGCCCTTTTTTCTGATGCAGTTTTGTTCCTCACTTATTTCAACCATGTGTTTCTCTAGGACGTTAACCTTCTGCTTCCCAGGTATTATTTTGTGGTTTTGGATCTTCCGCAAAACAATATTTATTGTAATTAATCGTGATAACATTCGTTATAATAATCGGCAATCAGAATAAACTTATCCCTGACTCTTGCAGGCGGGCTTCAAACATATCATTCATTTTCCTTCTTTTCTGTATCAGAAAGCACTTTATTTTCAAAGTGACAATTGGAACCCAAGAAACGGTTTTATGATTTAGATTTCTTTCATTTCTTGGGCTGCAATTCCTTCCTCCGCTAAATGCTGTAATTTATAGAGCTAGATCACGAAATGAACTGTGTCATACGCCGTGTCTAAGACCTGCGTAAACAAGTTTTCAATTTCGCTCCAACGAAGGAAAATTGCATGGAAAAAGACAGTGAATGAAAAGGAAAGCAACCAGAAGTCTAGCTTTGATTCACGACCAAGTTCTTTCTATCTGCCGCTGAGAATACTGCATGACTTTTCTTTTCCATATGTAGATGGAGTGCAATTCAAGGGTAATTACATTTATTTGCATTCAAGGATGGGTGTTGGACCATGTTTAATTTTTTTTTTTTTTAAGAAATTCATGTTTGAATATATATATATATATATATATATCAAATACAAATACTTTAAAAAAATAAGTAAAAATCAGAATAACATATTATTTCCTATATAAATCTTATGGTTTAATTCTATGTTGCTCTAACTTTTTATTATTTCTTAAAGTATATGTGTCTGATACATATTTAAATATGAATATAAGGATATAATCTTTCAAATATATGAACAGGATGGGTGTCCGAACATGTTTAATTTTTTTTAAAAGAAATTCATGTTTGAATATATATATATATATATATCAAATACAAATACTTGAAAATAATAATAATAAAAATCTTATAATTTACTTCTATGTT
>JBBYHK010172095.1:0-34459 GCA_038382065.1 Adansonia grandidieri | reverse complement strand
TAATTTCTTCCTTCTCCTTGCTATTATTTAGCAAGAAAAGGATGAAAGGAAGTAGCTTTTTGGTGGTATGGTTGATGGCAAGGCTTTTTAAGGATCTAAACATGTGGAAAGTTAAGTTCTTGAAGGTTTTCTAGTGGTGGTTTAGGGTAGCTATAGGTATGGAGGTTGGTTATGGGTGAAAGGCAATGGCACAGTGTTTTGGTGAGCTTTTGGAGTTAGAGTTGCTAAAGGATTTATGGGGATGGGTGAAGAGTTTTTTGGGATTGCTGGAGAGCTTTTTTTTATAGCTGAGAGAGTTTTTTTTTCTAAGATAACTAGTTCTCTTTTTCTTGGTTTAGCCCCTTCTTTTATAAGATAATGCAAAGGGCATTTTTTGATTTTTTTTCTTCTGCACCAGGGCATATCTGCAGCTGCCATGTTTAGTTGACTTCTTTCTTATTGGTTCTGCCATGCTAAGCAAGCCGGCAGAAAGGCTATGAGTGCCTACATGCTAAAGATATGTCTGTCATCCTTTTACACCCATATATTTTATGAAAGTGACCTTTGTCATTAATCATTTGGACTCCAAAAATTTGTTAGAATGCATTAATGAACCCATAGTTGAGGTTTCCAATGTTATATGATAGTTCCTTAGTGCAAAAACATGTTTAAATCGAGTTTTCAGAGGCTGAAAAATGGCTTGAACTAGGCAAAAATGCCTTGGTGTATCGATACAGAACATGTTGTATCAATACACAAGGTACATTTTACTGTTAAGTATCGATACAATGAGTTGTGTATCGATACTAAGAGCAAAAAATGATTCTAGTCTCGAGACTTAGAGGCCAGTATCGATACTCCATGGATTTGTATTGATACTCATGCTTCTGTATCGATACATTTTGCCAAAAATCACAAGTTTAGCTACTGCCAAGGCCTGTATCAATACAAACATGTCAGGTATCAATACCACACCTTAGGTATCGATACCAAACTCTCTTGTATCGATACTACACATGGAAATTCAAAATTTTGGTAATGTGAAAGCCTCGTGATAGTGTTTAAGCACCCATACGACCCGCACATACCTTAGGTTCCTTGAGTTGTCTTATCTTGGTCACAAAAAGAGGAAAATTAGCTCGTGCACTCACCTGAACGACTTCGATGACACCCTTTGATGCCTTATTTTTTTTCATTTTTTTTAAAGCGGCCCATAGGAATTTTAGACCTTCCCAAAAAAACTTTTTCTCCAGGCGACATGTTGCCCGGTGATCATCCCCTAACTTTATTTCTATTTTTTTTGGTTTTGTCATCTTTTACCTAACTCCTAGGGTACTAAAAACTGGTGCGGACAAAATGAGGTGTCTACAAGTTTACAAAGTGGTAAGATGGAATCTGAAATCCAAAATAATTTCACCAAGAAAAATTTCATGAGCATGATACTCATGATACTATGAGAAATTCAAATAAATTACTAAAATGATCAAGTTGACACCTTGTGGTGTAAAATATTAATACAAATTTTTTCTTGATTATTTTTTATTTTTTGGAGTGCATATTGACATAAATACCACATAGGTATCGTTAAAAATTTATGACAGTCAACTTCCTAATTTTAACAAAAAATTCTCAAAAAAAATTCCAAAAAATGGGAAGTTTGACTGTAGTAACATCCGTAAAAACACATTTCACAATTTTACGAGTATAAAATTAAAAGTTAATTATTTTACCTTAATATTTGTATTTTTTTTATTTGAGATTTGCTCTTCATGACCTTTGAAATGGCGCTAGTTTTATCACGTGCACCTGTGATCATTTAAGCACATTTAAATAGCTCTTGAAAATGTACATTCCCTTAAGGAAAATTTACCTCAATTGGGGAAAGTGCCTAATTTTGTATCTCAGATATTTTTGGACTAACAGGGAAAAAGGCTCGGAGAAAATTACGTGTCTACAATGATAAGGTCAAAAAATATTCTTAGTTACATTCCTTACCAAGTTATCATAGTAGGGGGACGTAGAGTACTTATGAAGAACATTGTAGTTTCCTTTTCTATCAATGAAGGCTGAAACTTGAGAGGGCATGTCCCCCCACCTCTGTGCATATTCTTTGAAAGACTTCGAAGCTTTCTTTTCCATATTCTACAGAGTTAGCCTATAAAGTAACCATTTGGCCATGTGTTTATACTGTTACAAAAATGCATTTGCAAAATCAGTCCAACATTGGATCTGAGTGCGATTCAAATCATTATACCATCTGAGCGTTGATCCCGATAAACTTTCTTGAAAGCAATGAATCAGGAGCTTATCATTCTAAGCATAACCGACCATTTTTTGAATATCTTGATATGTGCCTGTGGAGTACTTCTCAAATTCTGGCATTTTGAATTTTGGTGGAAGGACTAAATCTAGTACCAAGTTAAGATCTTTGACATCAACACTATTATACAATTTAGCCCTTTCTATAGCTTTTAGTCTATTTTCAAGGAGTTGTAATTTTCTTTTTCACTTCTGTTTCAATCTGCTCTTTGTCTTTCTGTTTACGCCTTTCTTCTTCATTAGCACTAAGGCCCGCTGACTCTTTTGGTGCGACTGTGATTCTTAGATCCACCATTTATATAGAAGTGTTAAGATTAATATGGATGGCCGATGGAAGAGATATGTTTTGTAGGCTGACTGACTATGTGTCTTGAACATTAACAGGTTGTCTTTCGGCTTGTACCCCCAGATCCTTTAACAGAAATATCAGTAATAATGTTTAACAGTAAGGGCGCTGGCTCCTTTGCCATAAGTAATTCCATCATTCTGGTGATCAGTAATTGCATTTCTTCTTGTCTTTTCATCATAACCTATTGGGCCTCCTTATATCTTGTTTCTAATTGTTTAATTCTTGCCAAATAGTCTTCGACCATTCTTCTTGTTCTATACCAACTATACTATCGATAAGTGGGTGGTGGTGCAATGGTCTCTTTGAATTTACAATATTAAAACCTTAACAAATTCAAATTTCCTCGAGTTAAATTTTATTTGTGAATTGGTGAAATTAATAATTATGTATGAGTATACTTATGTATGATCATGGCATGAATGAATGCACCTATAGGAGTGCATGCTTTAACAAAGGATTCCAAACTTAAAAATTTTCATTAACTTTATGAGAAACTATATATTGAACATATAGGGTTTACATCTAAAGAAAATCCTACCTTGATCATAATGTTTCGACATATCCTCTAAAACTAAAGTACAGTATGCTCGTGTTCTCCTGTGAGGTTAATTTGGGTCTGTGGGACTTTAATTTTTTTCTACCATCTTTCTTGCTTGGATGATAGCTAAATTAGTTTGCTCTGTGAGATAATCAAAGTACATTTATTGGCCTTCACATTCGACTTGCCATCTTTGGCGCTCGACTTTAGCCCACTACAGCTTATCATCCCAATATGCATCCTTATTCTAATAAGCTCATATCAAAGCACAAATATCTTCTCCCCTTCATTGCAATTCTAACCCTATCTCTACAATAGTGATTGTAAAGGCTTGTTTTACTTCAAACAACTAAGATGCCCTTTCCCATTCTTGTCCCAGAGTTGTTTGAAGTCATTTATTCTTCTTAATAACCTTTTTAACTGGAATAAGTATCTACATGTTCTTTTTTTTCTCTTTCAAAAACAACCCCTCTGATTTCTCCTTCTAATGCCTTGGATTTTCAAACTTCTAATTCTTCATGGAGCTTTTGCATTTTTTCTATGATTCCTTTAGAGGTTCCGTTAGAGCCTCCAGATATCTTGGCAAGTTTTAGTTTCTTGCTTTGCTCGATTCAACCATTAAATTATACTTTTCCTTTATTCTTTCCACTTCTTGCCCTTTTGTTTCTATCTTCATTCTCATATAAGCAACTTCTTCTTGAAGTATTCTATTCTCCTCATTCATTTTTTTGTTCTCTAGTAGCTTCTTCTTTAACCAAATGAACCTCAAAAGGCATGATAGGTTATGGTTGAATATATACTTGAGGAGTGGCCTTATCGGTGCCAAGAATAATCAAGTCACATCCATATACTTTTCCCCAAGAATCATAGCCTTGTGTGGTATGAATTGTATGCACACGCAACTAGACTCATGTCTCTCCCTCCAATTGAAAAAAGCTACTTGAAGCATTTTTTCTATAATTCTCACCCTGATATACCAGATCCATGCTAGCTATGTTCAAAGTCATAGAAATGAACTATGGCAAACCGTATTGTTTTTGGACCAACAAAAGTGCATACCCTATCGTGCCCCATATACCAACTAAAGGCTGAAAGTAGCCCAGCACATCGATAAACAAAAGGTTTCGGCAAGAACCAAGGTGCTCTCCAAGTTATATTATGAGGAGACAAATTCTGTAATGTTTGAACCCATTGATTCTTGGTTTTGAATTTAAGCCATCGCTTCTTAATAAACTCTTAAAGAAGATACAATAAGAGAAATAGAGTTTGACTTTCTCGGCATTGTCACCCTAAAAATGAATTTGGCCCCAAATATACAATAGCAAAACACTCCTAACGAATCCACCTTTACCTCCTTTTGGGCATATGTTTACTACTCGAATCATTTCTACTAGAATGGTTGGGCCTAGATGCATATTTCCTTCTAACCAACTAAACAAGTCTACAACTATGGCCTCTACATGCCCTAATATCCTCAGAAAGAAAACCAAACCATATATAGCCAACATAAAAGCATCAAGGGCCTTTCACATGTCATAGCATTTTCGGAAGTAATCCTTTAGAAACTTCCATGAAATAACATTAGTGTTTCCCTTTCGTTCGATAAATTGGCAGATTGTCTCCAAGTCTATATAAGAACTTCACTCGATTTCTTATAAAAGCTAGTCGAGTTGGATTCCTTGCAATAAATGGGTTTTGTCTCTAAAAGTCCAAGTCCAACTAAGGCTGAGATCTCTTCCATAGTTGGTGTCATATAATGTTAATTAAACAAAAAACAGTAAAATGGTGGATCCGAAACTTAATCATGACTTAACTAACTACTCATCAAATTGTACTTTAATAAGAAGTGTGATCTATCCTTATTTCTTAATAAATCGTGTCAGCTTAATGCTTCCCCATTGATCCTATATCTCTACCAATTCTCTTAAATTATTTTGATAGAGATCTAAATGTGTAATTTTTGATAATTCTAACACATAACTTTTTAATATGCAATCCTTATACTTTTTTTTATTGAACTCTGACTCAAAATGAACTTCCTTGAAATCCCTGGAAATAATCATTGCATGCACTCGTTTAGCCATAAAGTTAAATGAAAATTGATCTAAGTTGAAATTTTATGTTAAAGCAAATGTCCCTGTATGCATATTAGGAAAAGAATGCACCAAAAAAGAAAAAAAAAACATAAGTCAGTATCCATAAAAAGTATAAAATTTTAAAATAAAAGCAATACAATTATGAATTAACTGAATAATGAAGATCATAAATTATTCAAGCAAGATATCAAATTTATAAAAATAAAATAAAAAGAAAAGGGTAATTTTGTCCCTTCATATGTCTCTAACTTTTGGTGACACCTAAATTTAGGCATGGTTTTGGCTAAAAGGTTAGTATGGTTCACTATATATGGTTTATGTCAGACCTTTAATTAGGTTCTCGAATTCATTGAGCCTAGAAAGAACTAACAAGTACCTTATCCTTATCCATCATGGACTTATGTCAGAATAGGTTTAATTTGAATGAGCGTGTCTTCCATGTTAGTAATGAGGCCAACACCTCAAGCAAACATATGAATCTACACCCAATAGGCTTTTCACTGGCCCAAATAGAAGTTAACACCTCAAAAGTTAGAGCTATTTTCCCCCTTCTAAAATATTAGGTACCTATGCCCCCTCCATATCTGATGGACGAAAAACTATTGCACATGTGCACAGTGTGTGCCAAGAGACAAAATTACCTTTTCATGCCAAAAAAAAAAACCTAGGATCCTAATCTCCAAAAGACAAAAAGCAAACACGAAAAGATTAGTGCAAAATAAATATTAATATAATGAAAAGAAAAGAATTTCTTAAAAAGATAATTTTAAATTAAATACCTATTGAAACCAAACTAATTAAAATTTAGTTAGCACATAATTAATTTTAGGACTGACTCTTTAGATGTCTCGAGCGAAGTCGCTAAGCTATCGTGACGTGGCCTTGGTATAAATCCTGACCAAGCCCAACTTAAATGGCCCTAGCTCCTATATTTATTGATATATCACTACTTTATATTATCTTATTTCTATGGGCCACATCATTATCGGTATTTTCTTATTTTTAGGGACTAAATGGTCGAGAAGAATTGCCAACTCAACCTAACCTTGAATAGTCATTATGAAATGACTAGTTATTTAGAGTCACCATCAATTTATTTAGGCTAAGTGAGATTGATCACTTACCAGAGTTTGTATTTTGACGGTTACAAAACCCTAGAATACTAACATCAAGTTCTATGATCGTACCGAGTGTTATATAGAAGGGTTCGAGGGTCAGTTATAGTCACAAGTAAGATCAACTTTTTCATGATGCCCGAAAATCATTACCTTATTAATTACATGTTAAATTGAATTTTAATTTTTATCTGGTTTCGACATATGGCATCTAATTATAATTCTTGAAAGAATTTTATGAAACAAATTTATTATTCCATATTGGGAAAATCAGGTTTTTGAAACTTTTGAAAATCAAAATCTCCTATGTACCCTACCAGAAGACCAATGAAACACAAAACTTTTTTATCATTCTCTTTTGTACCCCACTTGAAAACCAGAGGAACACAAAAGGTTCTAAAAAAAATCAAAATATCTTTTACACCCTGCTAGACAGTAGATCCCTCTCATACTCTAGGGGAAATTCCATGTGTTACTCTAACTTGGAGACATGGCCTTAGTTTTCTTCTAAAGATAAATTTTCAGTTTTATTAAAAATATTTAGAACATCCTAAGACCCATTAACAATCTAAAATGATGAACCTATTCCTAATGTGTACCTTTGGCATGAAAGTATCCTAGTAATCACATAGGACCTGGTTCTAATGCAAAACAACCAAAGTGCTTTTAGGGCATACCTTTAAAATGAAAGTATCTTGGTAACCCTAAAAAACTAAAAAATGACCATAAAAGAATTATCCTAAATATACACCTTTGGCATGAAAGCACCTCGGTGATATATCAAACTCAATTCTAAAGAAATTACTAAAATGCCCTTAAGGTATACCTTCAATATGAAAGTATCTCAGTAACCTTAAAAAAACTCAAAAATAATCATAAAAGGGTGAACCTATCCTAAAGATACACTTTTGGCATAAAAACATCCCGATGACTATGTCAAGCTTGATTCTAAAGAAATTACCTAAATGCTTTTAATATATACTTTCGACATGAAAGTATCTCGGTAACCTTAGAGGACATGAAAAGGATCATAAAGGGGTGAACTTATCCTAAATGCACACCTTTGGCAAAAAAGCATCCCAATGACTACCTACGACTTGGTTCTAAAAAAATAACCAAAATACCTTTAGGGTATACCTTTAACATTTAAGTAACCTAGCAATCCTAAACGACATGAAAAGATAAGTAATGGTGATTTTTACACTAAATGGGTAATTTAGATGATAAATATGACCTCAAGTACAAAAATTACAAATGGATCCCTAAATTTTTTAAAATTACATGTTAGTCCCAAATTGACTAAAAATGCTAAATTTTTTTCATAAAAAAACCCGAAATGCATAATTTGGATTTTAAAGAAACCTAAAATGCAAAAATACAATTAAGTCCTCAAACTTTTAAAAAATTGCATTTCATACCCTAACAGAGAACTGACAGAATACGAAAAGTTTTAATATTTTTAACACCTTACCGGAGGACCAGAAGAATGCTAAAAATATTTTAAAATACTCTAAGTGAATGATTTCATGCTAAAGATGACTATTTTGACCCAAAATGCTAGATTTTCCTAATGGTCCCTAAACTTTTCTAAATTTACAAATTTACCCTTAAATAATTAAATGATAAAATCAAGCATCAAATAAATCAAAAAAATCATAAAAAACCATATAAAAATTCACAAACGAGGTTCGACCACCTTCTTTTAACCCTAGAACAAAATTTTTTCAATATTTATACAACAGTCCTTAAGCTTTCTAAAATTACAAATAACCCCTAAAAATCCAAAAAAAAAAATGTGATCCAACATGACAATAATACATAAAACACTTTCTTAAGCATACATGGCAGTTTTGGCCAAGCATAGCAAATGACAACACCAAATTTCCATTTTCATTTTTTTAATTAGTCCCTAACCTTTTTATATTTACCAAATAGTACAAAAATAAACAAAAAAAAATCACTAAATATACAAACCACAAGGTTTAGCCAAGATGGAATACCACACTAAACAAAAATTTTCAAACTCAACAATCATATATTCTAGTTTTATTAGGCACAAACTAACATCATCATGTTAAAAATCCTAAAAAAGGTAACATGTCTCTTCAACGTATAAAGAAGAAAATATTAAAGAAAATGGCATACATATAATCATAAACATGACAAAACTAACACCATATCAACAATAACATCAACACATGAACAATAACATGAACATCTAAGAAAAACAAATTATCATTAAGAAAAATCAAACATAACTACTAAAATCAAAGAAAATAGATCATCACCATAATGTTTGCCTTTCAATATGAATCAAAGTTCAAGAGCTAAAACATGATTTTGGCTCACCAAAAAGAAGGAAAATGAATGAAAGAAAACAAAAGTTGAAGATTATAGAAAGAAAACTACCTTAAACTTTAAAATTTTAATTAATTTTTTCTTTTTTCTATCTCTTTTTTTTTTTAGCTTTCTAAATCCCCAAAATGCAAAAGCCGCCCTAGGATTGACCAAGGGATCAAAAAAAGATATGTTAGTCGAAAGTTTTTTTTTCTTTTTTTTTTTAATTTTATTCTTTTGTTTTTGTTTTATTTGCATGAAAGGATGAGATTGTATTAATTTGATAAGAAATTTGTGATCATTCACAATATTTATCATGGTTACATTGATAATATCAACTAATGGGTACTTAAAATCCAACTAAATTGGTTTAGAGAAAAATTGGAAATTCAACCAGACTAGCTTCCATGAAACTAGTAGAAAATAATCAATAATTAAAATAAAATTAAAAATTATAAATAATAATTATAAACAAAATTTTGGAAATGAAATAATAAAAAAACTTGATTGGAACTCCAAAACTCGTAAAATTATAAGAAAAAAATCCTTATGGAGAAAAATTGATATATATATAAATTCAAAACTCAAAAAATTAGTTGAATTTTTAAAAACTGATTTAATATGAATTTAATAAAAATATTTTATAAATTTTAAAAATTAAAAACTCAAAAAAAATCTAACAAAAAAATTTACGAAATAGAAAACTTCGTAACTTAAAAAATGAGAAAATCCATGCAATGGATTTGAATTATTCAAAACTTCTTTTATGGAAATTTAATGGGAATATTTAAAGAATTTTAAAGTTCAAAACTTGAGAAAATTCTATCAAAATTTTAGAGATAAAGGAAAACTCATATTTTAAAACTAAGGAAATTTTATAGAATACATTGAAAATTATATAAAATAGATTAAATACAGCATATTATCCAAAAAATTAATTACCAAAAATGAAAAAGGTGAAATTCTAAAATCCAAAATAAATTTAATCGAGAAAAATTTTACGAGCATAAATACTCACAGTACTGTGAAAATTTAAAATTAATTAACAAAATTAACAATTTGACACATCGTGATAGAAAACACCAATACATATTTTTTTTTCTTGAATATTTATGACTTTTTGGAATGCATATTGGCATAAATACTAGATGAGTGTCAGTAAAAATATATGATAGTCAACTTTTCAATTTTTACGAAAAAATATTGAAAAGTTCATAAAAATGAAAATTTTGACCTTGATATCATATGCAGGAATGATTTTCAAAATTTGACAAGAGAATATTTAAAAGCTGATTTTTCTCTTAAATATTATCTTTTTATCCAAAATTGATTTTCCAATGGCATATTTTCTGTCACGTACCAATACAGTCATTTATGTGTGATAGAATAAGTTACAAAAATGTATTAACTACCCTACAGTGGTTGAACTCTATCGCTGCAATAGATATATTCCTGGTCTTGGATAACTAAGACTACTAAAAAAAGGACTCGGACAAAATCGGATGTCTACAATGTCATGATACGATTCAGTCCTTATTGAATAAATCAGTAATCATAGAATTTGTTCTATGTTACGGTCACATTATTCTCAAACATACACTTGCAATAGATTGAGAACACTAAACGACCAATAACTTATGGGATGAAAAAATAATTTTTGAATCCAATTCCTTTTAAATCTACAAATGTATGACTTAATGGAAGGCATTCATGATTCTTTAAAAGTTAAAGATCATAATTTGACTATGTTAAAAATGCAATTATTGGGAAAGTGATCCAAACTAGAGAGGATTACAAGTTTATATCCTAAAGGTCATAAACAAACTCTGTTGTTTAGGCTCATAAAATGAGTTAAATTTGGATCATTAGCTTACAAGCTAATAAAAGATTCCTAATAGTTGTTAAAATAATAACTGAGCCATATGATTGAAATCTGAGTCTTTTTGTGATTCAAATAGTTAATGACTTTGATAATGAGGTTATCATGAATATGACCAAAACATATTCTCACAAGAGTACTAAAGTTTTGTCCAAGTTGAGACATGATTGCTAATTCAAAGAGTTTGGCATTGGATTCGTTAATGATTGGCTTAATGCAAGTGAGAGATGTTAGTATATGCCTTAGAGCCAATCGGATTAGATGAGGCATAGAATAGTCAATAATGCAAACCAATCACTTTAGTTAGTGATTCAAGGTTTTCTTTGATGTTAGTTGCATGATTGATAATCATGCAAACAGTAATTAGATGAAGCCCATGAAACACAATAGCCTTGTAAAATTAGTAATGTGTTACGATGATGAGATCTTTATGTATTAAATTCGTGTTTCAAAAAAAATGTTCCTAGTCATCGTATTGTCAAGATAGGGCATTAGCAATGAACAAATACCAGCATATGTTAAGCCTCTACGCATCTGATACATGCAAGTCTTTGATCCCATAGAAGTTGAAGTATAGAAATACTTAAGATAGCATATAGGTACTTGTTTTGTGGAAACAAGTTCACTAAACATGGCTAGTATGAGTTATTCAACTGTCCATGGAATATGTTTTCATGTGACAGGCATGTATATTAGTCCTCAGACTTGTGGCACTAGGTTATCTTGTATGGGGAGTATGATGCTTTGGTTCCATCACAAATGGGCCCATAATAGATGGATGCTTGTGGTAGAATGGTTATGGGTATGGCATAAACTTTACGAAGGTGGATGGGTGATTTAAAGAAGATTGACCACTACAAGCAACATCGGAGACATATCTCATTTGTTCTTAGCCCTAGTTAACTTGATAAAGTCATTA
Organism: Adansonia grandidieri; assembly: GCA_038382065.1. Lineage (NCBI taxonomy): Eukaryota > Viridiplantae > Streptophyta > Magnoliopsida > Malvales > Malvaceae > Adansonia > Adansonia grandidieri. Next base: position 22,928 of record JBBYHK010172095.1, on the reverse strand, counting down.
GCCAACACATGATGAATTTAGGAAAAATTATTTCTGTAAATTCATGGGGTTAACTGAAAGCTACAGGAACTAATATGGATTGATACATGAGTAGACATTGCACCATGGTTATGATTTTTTTGTGATATCTGGAGAAAGAATCAAAGTACACTAGAAGGCTGGTTACTAAATGGTTTCTTAAAGAGGTTATATTCACTATTTCTATAGGCTGGGTGGCCATGATGCCTTACTATAGGTCAATCTTGGTCTATAAATATAAATACACTTAATTGGGTAATTATGTTTATTGCTATTATGATGGAAGTCTAATGGGTCACACATAATAAGATAATCTATTGGATTAAAAATGGGATTTAATTAAGTATGGCCTAATTAAATAAAAGGTATAATAATTAGTACTTAATTAAATAATTTCAATTAAGAATAATTTAAGATATAAATTAGATTTATGAAATCTAATTAGAGATGTCTTAATATCATAATAAAGATAATATTTTTTAGGGCCAAAAAATTGTATTTGAAAAATTAAATAATTATTTAATAATTACTTAATTAATTAATTATTATTATTTACATAAATTAAATTTTTTTCTTAGGTTAGAAAATTTAATTATGAATTAAATTATCTAATATGAAAATTGAGGAGTTAGGCTAAAAGGCTTAATTATCTAGTCAAAGGATTTTTGTTGTGAACTACTACAAGTTGGGCTTACTAATAGGCTTGGCACATGGAATAACCATCTTTGGTGTGCTATTAGGCTGAAATATTAACTAGTTAATATTAAAACCCAATCTTAAACAAGCTAATTAAAATAGTTTTAATTGGGCTCCAAGAAATACTCCAAAGAGGAGCCACCTTCTCGGCATGTTAGTAATAGGCTTAGTTGACCCATTAATCAAGCCTAACCTAGCCCAAAGGTGTATTTAAATACATTATTAAGGCTTTTTGGTTGACAAGAGAGGATGTGAAAACCTTAGGCACTAACCTTAAACTTTCCTAAGAGGTTTTGGCACAACCCTATGCCACCCTAAGCTCTTTTTGGTCCTTCATGATTTTTATAAGTGTTCTTAAATCGTTCTTAACACAAAAAAAAAGTAAAAAATAGTTTCTTGAGAGACAAGTTTTTCAAAATCTAGAATCCTTGCTTTCCTAAACCTGATTATGTTGATTTGTATTTTAAGTGGTCAAAAAGTGTTTTTGATCACAACGAAAGATACAAAATTAATTTTTTATCCTAAAGGAACCAACTGGAATTAAGAATTGAGTTTTGGTCCATTTATTGGCATATGTGAAAAATAGCTACTTCCGTATGGAGTTTTTTTTCTTCTTCCTCTTGGCGCAATAAGTATAAGAATTGTTCTCGTATCACTTCGGATCTAAACCTATTGGCTATATATCTTTTGGTTGAGGCTTGAGAAGCCTTATGACTAGCACCAAAGAACTACCAGACCTTATGAAGGCTTTAATAGGTAGATGTGTGGATCACCATTAAAGGTAGAATATTTTGACTGCTTTTAGCCTTAAGAAAAGATCGTAGTAATCAACCCATGGTGTGTTCGTGAAGGAATCAGCATGCTTAGAGTTATGAGTCTCTGAGCAGGTATGATTTCTATCAGATCTATGCTTTAAATTGCAATCAGATCACATGTACACCTCATCCCAAGATCATGAGGAAATCCATGTGTTTTTTCTGTTTAATGTTGCTGCGTATATTTAATTCTAATTAAATTTTTATGCCTACGTCAATATGCATAAGCTCAAAATTTCTATTTAAATCCAAATTGCCTTTGTCCGCTTGTCCTAATGATCATAGGTCGTGGGGATTGTTAAACATTTGTCTAAGCTCTTTTCCTCTAAGTTAGCTTCCTCATATTAATGAACACTTTGTCTTTTTTTCTTCTTATGAACTTAGGTACCCATAAGATACAAAAACACTCTCAAAGCCCGTATAAGGACTACCTTTTTGTATATGTTAATAGCTTAAAGGATGAACTTAGGTTCCCCGTACATTCCTTTATCTTGGACCTTCTCAGTGCTTATAATAACTCCATAATCCAATTGCCTCCTAACTCACTGAATTTAGTTATTGTCATTATTCATCTTAGATAAAGTGGAGAAAGTTGAATTATCTGTCAATGTCTTTAAAGCATTTTTCATGCTGAAGATGAATAGAGAAAAGAGTACATAACTTCCTATTCTTGAGAATGGAAGAAGTTATTTGGAAACCATTTATCCTCCTAGAAGAAGTGGAAACATAGTTTTTTCACCATTCTTCCCTCATATAATTAGGCTAGTAGCCGATTTGGACCATATAGGGGTAGTTTAAGAGTTTGGGCATTCCCTCTTATTCATAATGGAAATGAAAGACTTTAAAAGGCTAAATCATTATAAAGACATAGACAGAAAAAAACTTATGTCAAATAGGGCTATAAGGACCTTAGCATCTAGCGACAACCAAGGAAGGATAATTTACTTCTTACTTCTTTATCCTTAGCATCACTCAATATCCTTTTATACTAATGTGGTTTATGATTTTTTAGATATGGCTTCTTTTAATTCAAACATCCTTCTTGACACCTTGTTTGAAAAGGAAAATACTACCAAGGGTGCCGAAAAACATTTTTGTCTCATCTTTCTCCAACTATAAGTGTGAGAAAGAAGAGAAAGAAAGATGTTACCAACACTCCCACGGATTCTTCACCTATCAATCTGCCACCTTCGATACCAACCTAAGGTGATGTTTCTAAATTAGCATTTTTTGGTGTCATATTCTTTCCTTAAGTTTTAAATTTATTCCTCTATTTTTTCTTTTAGTTACACATAGCCCTCTCATCGTAGGTTTTAGTATTTTGCATGAGCTAACAGATTCCAACATTGGCATCACTCTTTTATTGCAAGCAGAGAAAAATGATGTGAATTTTGCTGTGCCGCACATAACATTAGTCTAAAGAATGAGTCTCTCTTCTAATAAAAAAGAAGTGGAACAGAAGTAGATCTTCCAATTACAAGTATCATCTTTTCTAGGACCACTATTAGGTTAGGTTTCTCTTCACCTCTTTATCATCCCTCAATCGATGTTATTAATATTTTCATTGGCTTTTACCTTACAAGTGCTCTACTTTACCATTGCCTTGGCTTCCAAGTATGAAGGGACTAAAGAACGTAATGCCCATGTTGTTTCCATTCATCCAAGGTTATTGGTTGGGCTAAGGAACTCAAATAGAGGTTAGACAAAGCCTTTGCATTGTCAGATTTTAACCACGCAAGTGCACATATCACAATAATTAATATAGTGATAAAGTAGAATGACCTACAAGGAATTGATACTAAAGTTGTTAAATATTAAAATTAAAACGACTTAATCTTATTCAAACAAACTGTTAAAAAATTATAACTTAAAACTAAGTATAATAATAATAATAATAATAATAATAATAATAATAATAATAATAATAATAATAATAATAAACCAATTAATAAATAATAGAAGTCTAGGATTATAATTTTCCTCAACACTTTATTTGAGTAAAACCCTACTCTCTTACCTTAGCTAATAATAATGAATTGTTAACTTAGAGTTTTAATTTATTTATAAATACCTTCCAATAGTCTTATAAAAATATTTCTCTTAACCAATTTAATATATTCCTATGCAAATTGAATTAAAATAAACTTACTAAGCTTAGACAATTATTTGGTTACATATGGCATGCTCATATATTCCTATCTAACATGCAAATCAATTCATCCTAATAAATGAATACGAAACATATGTCATTCAATCTAGGTCTAAACACAAAATTCTCTTTTCCAAGTTCATTAAGGTTACCAAATCAATCTAATTGGTGCTCAAGTAATGAGAAGCTTTAAGAACAAGATTGAACAAACAACTCAAATATCATTAAATCAAGAAAAAATAAAATAATCCAAATTACATGTTAAATTCCATTATAACCCTAAAAAATAAATATAGTTCATAATAAATATTTAAAATATAAAATCGAAAAGTTTCACTATGATAAATATTACAAGAAAGATAAAAATAGTAAAAAGAAAGAGAAAACTAAGATTGGCTAGATCTTTGATTGTCAAGTTTCTCTAAAATTTCTCTAGCTTCTTAAATATTATGGTGGTGTTCTCCTCTTCAAAAAAATGAAGAAAAATAAAACTATATAGTATTAAGGATATCTCTAAGTTTAATCATAAGAGTCCTATTTATAGGTAAAACCCTAAAGGTAAAAACTTGGTCTCTAGATAGCTTGAACATATTATTTTTGGAAATTGCCAAACTTAATCACTTTGCTTGATTGAGTCCACTTTACTTCTTGATTAAGTTATTGCACTTTTGGAAACTGCTTTGGGACCTACAAAAATATGGAAAGTATTTAAATAACTAAGTAATTAAAATATAAGGAAAGTAAATAATAATAAATTAAAAATAAACAAAATTTAAATAAAATAATACTACTATAAATAAAATTTAAATAAAAATCTCTAAGACTTAGCTAATTTAATATGAATAATGAGACTAAATGACTCTATTTTATAAAGTTATCACACCCCCAGACTTAAGATTTTGCTAGTCCTCAAGCAAAACAAAAAAAAAAAAAAAAGAAATAAAACCAAATGAATAAAATGAAATATGAATCAAGATGAACTTACTTAAATGATAATTGCCTTAATTTTCCTTAAAAGTTACCTCAATATCTCAATTCAAGATAGATATCAACATAATTCAAATTCATGCTTCTACTTTATCATAAATCTCAATGCTCCGAATGGATTTATAGTGTGCCTATGTGTGTAAATGATCCCTTTACTAATCATAGCATACAAACTGAATAAATTTATGCCAACACAAACTTACAAATTAATACTAGCTTTTTATATGTTTGCTTTTTCTCCCTCTCCACCAATAAAGACCAACACTTCATCAAAGATTGTGTACGATTTTATTAAGCTTGTAATGAAAGGCTAGGGTAAAGGTAGGATAAAAGATATATTTCGGCTTAATTTACCTATAGACACTTTTCATTATTCTAAATCTTTTATGGAGCCTTTCATAATAAGTTTAATGTACATACCATTTTTATGACCTTTTTTTTTTTCATACCATTTTATTCATTACACATTTTTGCTATGGTTTTTTTTTTAATTTTTTTCTTATTTCAATTTTTCTCTTTTTTTCTTTTCATTTTTTTCATGCTTCACCAATACAACACAATTCAAACATAGCGCACTATATTTTTTGAAACAATTTCATGCTCATGCCTATGTAATGAAGGTTGATCATGGTTTTTCTTATTAGGATAAGCTATAATATATGTGGTAATCAAAAGAAAAGGATGTACCAATTAGGCTCAAATGGGGTAACTGAGGATATAAATATATAAAGGTATGCTTATAAAAGCTCAAACGATCCAAAAATGGCCTAAATCATCTCCTCAACTTAGTGCTGTCTAGGATTTCGCCTTACGAAAGAATCAAACAAATTCTAGGCCTCTAGATATAATTACAATTTACATAAACATAAATAGTCATCAAATTAGCAATACAAATCAATGCAAGAGATTAGTTCTTCAGAATTTTAAAAATCACATTCTAACAATGAGAAAAACTAAAAAATCTAATCATAAAATTAAATCATGCTTATATTTTTCTAAGAATTAAGATAAATCAATAACTATGTTTTCATCATTTCATAAGGATTTAATCATATTAAGCATAAACATCTCAATCATAGTGAACTCTTAGAAAAAATTTATGCAAAAGCAAAGATAAAAATAAAAAATAAAAAAAAATGAAAAAATCAACTAACCTAGACTAATTCAACACTAACAGAATAATAACCTCATCCCGTAACTTAGAACAAACATTGTCTTCAATGTTTATAAATAAAAAAGAAAGAATAAGAAATTCCTCTTTTCTGATGAAAACTTTCAAAAAATCTATAATTGTCCTTTTCGACATCATCGTGTTTGCTAAAATATGTAGGAAGCTGTAAAATAAAATCAAATAATACAAACTTATTAGAAATGATCCTAAAAATTAATAATAATACTAAAAATATTTTTAACTTTTTTAAAAAAATTAAAGTAAAAAATAGAAAATTAAAAATTAAAATCTAAAAACTCATTACGTTGGTGCTAATGACTAGGTAAAATAAGGATTTGAAAATGAAAAAAATGTGAAAATATACAAAAAATTAGGAAAAAAAGAAAGAGAGCTACTAGCACTATAAAACCAAGATCCCGATGTTGCAGTACCAACTCATAACTAAACGAGCACTGCGGTGCCCTATACTGGGCACTGCAATGCCCTAGAATAGGACTGAATCTTACTTGTGATATTTATTTTTTTATTACTTGTAAAAATTCCCTTTTTAATAATATTTTTGCATCTTGGCATCACAACACTGAGAGTTTGGCACTGCGACACCAAGATTCAAACTGAATGGATGCTATAGTGCCAATTTGGGCGTTACAGCACTTGACACTTGTTTCTTAAATTATTGAAAAAATAAAATAAATAATGCTAAAATAAAATAAATAAAATAAAAATACTAATGTTAAGAAAGGAAGAAACTTAGGTTGCCTCCCAAGAGTCATCGGCTTGACTATTTTCAATGTTATTTTGGGTAGGCTAAACTGCTATATAACCTTTGACAACCAAACTTACTTCTCTAAATATGTTTAAAGCATTGCCCTTTCATCTTGAACTTCTTGGGCCATTTTATGTCAGCAATTAACCAAATTAATGCCCTTTCATAGTTTCTTAAGTTTATTTGCAATAGGTTGCAATAAGGGTGGTTTTTTAAAATAAGGCCTTAAAGATGACATTGCATTAGCTAAAAATCCCAATGGTTCAAATAGAGAAGTGAAACTAATGGAATATGGTTGTGCCTCCAATAACTTCAAACACCCAATAAAGTCAATGTTATCCCACTGAGAAGTGAAAATCAAAGATGCCTCGAATGGATCAATGGAATAACTCTCTATAAACACCTCACTGGATGCACTCTCCACCACACTAACTACACAGTACTCATCATATTCTTTAAAAAAGGATAATGGTGGGTCAGACTAGTTCTTTTCTTCTTGAACATCTTCATCATGTTTATCAACCATAATTTCATCTTCGGGCTTGATTAGTAATTATGGTTGCTTGTCATCCTATTCAATCTCTTTACTAGTCATAAGATTTGTCTCATTGTCACATGGTAAAGTTTCCTAAGGGCAATTGTAGACGGCATCAGCAAGTTGGCCCATTTGTGTTTCAAAATTCCTAAAAGATGCTACTTTAGTCTAAATGATAGCATTATGGCTTTCATTTTTCATCCTAGGTTCCATAAACAAATCTTCCATTCCAATATAAGAACTTGAGCATGTGATGGAAAACCTTGATGAAAGGTTGGATCTACTGAGCATGAAGGCTATTGAGTGTTGCACTAAGCAAAATTTGGATAATCACCCGAATTCGAACAATAGTTGTCAGAATAAAAATAGTCTTGCTACATACTGTAGTTTCCAACTTATTGAATAGACTCAACATAAATTGGGCAATGATCACTAGATATGCTCCCCCCATATTTCGCAGGTTATGAACAGGCTTTGGATTGCACATGCATTCAAATTGTCAAACTTTTGAAAAATGTAACCAATTGTGCAAATATGGCATTTAGTGCATTGCTTTGTTCAAATTCCTCATATGACCACTGATCATTGTAGAACATCACTTCTTTAAATTACATGAATAAAATAAAACTAAAAAAGTTTGAATTAATACTAAGATTGCTTGGTATTAATATTAACAAAAATAGTAAAACAATTTCCTAGCAACAGTGCCACAAACTTATTACCAAATTTTAACCATGCAAGTGGACGTATTATAACAAGTAATATAGTGATCAAATAGAGTGTCGATCCCATGAGAATTTGATACTAAATTTGCTAAGTACTAAAATTAAAACAACTTAATCTTATTTAAATAAACGATTAAAAATTATAACCTAAAACTAACTATAATAATAATAATAATAAAGCAAATAATAAAATCTTAAGATTGCAATTTCTCTCAACACTTTCTTTAAAGAAAACCCTACTTTCTTAACTTGGCTAATAATAATGAGTTATTAACCTAGAGTTCTAATTTATTTATAAGTATCCTCCAAGGGTCTTATAAAAATATTTCTCCTAACCAATTTAATAATATTCCTATACAAATTGAATTAAAAGAAATTCATTAAATGTAGACTCTTATTTGGTTACATATGGTATGCTTGTAAATTCCTATCTACATGCAAATCAATTCATCCTAATAAATGAATATGAAACATATGTCATTCAATCTAGGTCTAAACACAAAATTCTCTTTTCCAAGTTCATTAAGGTTACCAAATCAATCTAATTGGTTATTAAGTAATTAGAAGCATTAAAAACAAGATTGAACAAATGACTTAGTTATCATTAAATCAAGAAAATAAAATAATCTAAATTAGATTGTGTTCCATTGTAACCATAGAAAAATAAATCTAGTTCATAATAAATATATAAAATATAAAATGTAGGAGTTTCACCATCATAAATTTTACAAGAAAGATAAAAAGAGTAAAAAGAAAGAGAAAACTAAGATTGGCCAGATCTTGGATCTTCGAGTTTCTCCAAAATTTCTCTAGCTTATTGAATATTATGGTGGCTGCTCTCCTCTTCAAAAAATTGGATAAAAATAAAACTATATAGTATCCGAGATAGCTCTAGTCTAATCCTAAGAGTCCTATTTATAGGCAAAACCCTGAAGGGGGTTGTTTTATGATCCCAAACTACTCTAGGATTGTGGAATGAACTCATGACACCTATGTCACCCTTTTCTCCATGTCACAAATGTTTGGTCATCCATGGCTCGTGTTTAACCCTAATAAACTCAAAAAATCAAATAACACCTTATTTTTGCCTTGACTCATAACTTGAAAATTTATTTTTGAACCCTAAATGATTTTTGTAGAATTTTCTAATATTTTCCTTTAAAGGGAAAGAATTACCTTTCCAACAGTATCTTGCTTGCCCTCAGATCATAACAGATGAGGGAGTTATGAGTTTTTGAACTAATGTTGTCTAGAACCCTTGGAATTAGTGATTTGCATTCTATTTGAGTCATTTCAGCCTATTAGATGATTTTTTTTTTTCAAAATTTTAAAATATTTTTCATGAAAACTACATGAAATTCCCTTTCTAGAAAGGTATCTTTATGATTTGATGATTTCGAATGAGTCTTAAATGTTTTTTCGAATGAGTCCTAAATGATTTATGTAGAATTTTCTAATATTTTCCTTTAAAGGGAAAGAATTACCTTTCCAATAGTATCTTGTTTGCCCTCAAATCATAACAGATAAGGGAGTTATGATTTTTTGAACTAATGTTGTCTAGAACCCTTGGAATCAGTGATTTGCATTCTATTTGAGTCATTTCAGCCCATTAGATGATTTTTTTTTTCAAAATTTTAAAATATTTTTCATGAAAACTACATGAAATTCCCTTTCTAGAAAGGTATCTTTATGATTTGACGATTTCGAATGATTCCTAAGTGTTTTTTCAAAGCCCATTATACCATTTCCCGTACACGTGCTATCAATGCTAAAATAACTTCAACTTTAAAAATTAATTCGACCTAGAAAGCAATTTTTTAGGATTTATGAAATATTTTTTATATTCACCTCAAGTTGCCTTTCCAATAGTACCTCATTTACCCTTCAAAGCCTTTAGATTAGCCCAGAATAAATTCAAGAAGAGGAATAGCGTGATGCTATCCCTTATTTTAGACACTCATGAAAGTTCAATGATTTTTCTAAAATCCCCTTCCAAGGCATTCGAATGCCTCCAAGTGAGTTCGACCAACCTTGTAGAGTCTAGGGATATGTTTCAACCTCTTGTTAACCTCAGATCAAGGACTAAAAAAAATATTTTCATTAAAAACACTTTATTTTTTAAAATTCATAAAAGTTTTCACTTTTAAGGATATTCCAACCTTGTTTTTTTGAAGGAACACTACAACCACACCTTTTGAATTTCAATCAAAAATCAAATCTTTTCATAAGGACATTATAACCTCTGCCTTCCGAATTTCAATCAAAAATCAAATCTTTTCCAAAGGAGCACTACAACCTTGCTCTTCAAAACTTTAATCAAAATCAAACTTTTTAGGGATTTTACAACCCTATTTTTTTAGGGGATACTAAAACTCCTCATTTTTTGAAATTTTTATCTTTTGGGGGCATTTCAACCCCCTTTTTTGAGGGGATACTACAATCTCATTTTTCAAACTTTGCTCAAAATCTAAATTTTTCTCTTTCCTAGACATCCCTAGACCTTTTAATTCAAACTTTTTTTTCATACCTCAAGCGACTACTAAGTCCAAACACATCTAAAGACTATTACTCTGGTTACTTCTTAATAATCGAGGACAATTGCAAGATACATTTGATTATCCCTTTCATCTCCCTTATCTTTACCTTATGTGTTTATTTTTATACAATATTTATTATTTTCTTTTTCATCTTACTAATATGTTTCCTTTTATGGTGCCCATTTTGCATTTTATGTTTTTCAAATTATTTTCAAAAAAAAATTAAAAAGGTAGTGTTCCAACACCTAACATGGAATATCCAATTTCCAAGATCATTTTAGTCCAATATCTTAGCGTTTCCCACCACCATAAGGCACATATAAGATTTAAACTCTCTTTGAAACCCATGTTTATAGTTTTATACAAAACTCATGCATTATCCAAATAATGACAAGTCAAATAGAAAAAACCAAAACTAAGTAACACATAGCTAGATAGTACTGATTTCAAACATCATGGGGGTGCTAACCTTCCCCATGCATAACCAACTCCTGAACCCAACCAACAAATCTCTAGACCATGTAGACCCTAAAATCAATGTTTCAAGTTTCTTAACTAGGAATATCATTTTCAAATCTGATCATGCTTAGCTTTAAATGATTGATGGTAACTTCAAGTTTTTGGCCACTTTATATTGGTTATCTGAGACCAATTGGACAAATAATTCATCCAACGGTCATTCCCTTGATATCACCACATCACGTCTACTTCAAATCCTAATCAAGGGATAACATAAAGGCCAATTCCCATTTTAAGTCACATGCATCACCACTCGAATGCGAGTAGTGCCAAGTAAAAGCTATCATAACAACAAGAATTCTTTCCTTTATGTCAAAGACCTTGTCATTGTCAATCTTAAAGCATTAAAGATTGGTTTTGGTTAATGCTTGGAGAAAATAAGAGAGGTGTTTCTGAACACAAAGATTTTAAACTTTTTTATTATTGAAGTTGCTTGAGAGAAGCACTAATGTTATAATTCTACACCAACTTCGTCTAGTATTAAAGATCCAAGGCCATCATCTTTAAATGGCCATGCCCTTAAGAAGGTAAGATTGCCCTTCTGAATATCATGGAGAAAGATGATGGTGTTAATAGGGGTAAAGCTCAAGAAGAGGTTAAGAAGTAGGTTGCCTCTTATAAAGGCACTAACAACTAGATTTTTTATTTCCAATGTTTTTTGTGCAAGCCTAAGATTCACAGCCTTTTTTTTGGTGTTCAAAGCTTTTTTTGTTGCTTACACCTTGCTTATACATTTACGCTCAATATGGCATGCTCCTATTGGCTTTTAATTTACTTATGATAGAAATATTTACTTTTTTTATCACTTACATTCATCAGCCATGGGTTGAAAGTCTTCTTTTGTATATTAAATCTTTTCTTAGTGATGTTTAGGAATAGTCAGTTAACATCAATGAAAATCATGTTTTGCTATTCATGCTTTATGTAAGAAATTTTTTTCTCTTTTTTTTCTTTTTTCTATTTTATTCTCTTGTCTTTTTCTCTTTTTCTCTTTTTCTCTTACTCTTTTCTTTTTTTTTTGATTTATGAAGAAAAGGGTTCTTACTCACTCTTTCAAGACCAATCACATTCAAGATTGGGTCTAACATTATTGTTTTCAGATGAGAGAACTTTTAAAAGAAAAAAAGAGGTCTACAAAGTTTTACGACCGTAGTTCCTATTGCATTTTAGTTGTAGCTTAGGTTTTTCAAGTGTTCTCTAGATAAGGTTTGCTAATTTCACTTTTTTGGCCTAAGTTTCTTCATTTAGGGACTTTCACCCCTTAAAAATGGCCATAACCGATTATGGCCTTATATAGTGTTTATTCCAAGCTATTTCTCTATAAGGTTAAAGTGCAAACTTAGTTATGTCTCTCACTTTCTCTTTTGTCTTGCATAGGAGTTTTGTGATATGTTGGATGTATTCTTGATGCTCTAAAATCAAGAGTTTTTTATGTTGACCTTTGGCCATCTACTTCGAACAAGTTTTTCAATGTGTTCTTTAGAGTTTTTTTGCACACTTTTCTTTGTGTAGCTTGTGTTCCCCATTTGTTTACTTTACATGGGGTGCTTTATTCCTTCAAGCACTAGTACATCAAATGACGTGTTCACACCTTTAGATGCGGATGAGATTGTTGTCACCTTTTTCATAAAGGGGTTGAAGCTCTTTATTGTGAGCTTTATTGGAGCTCACTTGCATAGTTCAATTGAGGCTTTATGCTTTTAGGTGTAGGCTTTTTTTCAAATGAAGTGCGAAGCTTTTGATAAGTTCTTTTTTTGTATATGGAGCCATTTTTTCTTATAAAAATTATGAGTTCATTTCATAAATTTAATTAACAAACTTACCTCGAATTCATCTTGAATGATTTCATTTTTGGATATATCACCTGTGATTTGCTTCTAATGTTATATTAGATGCCAAGATGCTTCTTATTGGTAAGTTTTCTCTTTTAGGCTGAGATTAATTCAATGGGCATAAGGAGCATTAAACCTTCATGCAATTTAGAACTTTGAACATCCAATCTCAACAAACACTCAAGTGCTTACAGGATCATTTATGTTCAAGGCATTAAACTTTTTATCAGGCAAAAGGCCTTCTTAGCCTAGCTTCAATTCCTAGATTCAATATCACACCTCTTGAAGGGCTCAGGATGCTTTAAGCTCCACCTTGGAGTCACTTAGTCTATTAAGTGCACCATTGTGTCAATGGATTTGTATTTCCATATATCCCTTTTTGGTCAGCTTTTTAAAAGGGTGTAATTCATATTGGCACTTACACAAATACCACAATGGTCATCGCAACTTTAACTTCATCCATTACTTAATTACAAGGTCATGAGAATGTTCTTTGGCATTAAACTCATGGTCCATCATCAAGTTTTATTGGCATTAAGTTGTGATATAGGAGGCGATGGCATTATCTTCTTTGTAAAGATGTTCATCCTTTCTATGACTTGGAACCTCGATCCATCTAATGGGTCAAAGATTAGGTGAGCGGATTTAGCAAGTTTTTAGTTACCTAAAATGGTGCAAAGGTCTAAAAGTGCTTATTGTAGCACATCCTTAACTTGGTAAAGTATGGTAACATGTTGTTCTCTTCTTAGCATGTGGAAAAACATCATAAAGGGAGGTTGATAAGGCCTTATCTTTGGATGTTGTCCCTTTGCATGTTTTAAAAGGGCTCAAGGTGGGTAATGTTTTTCATCCTCACATGGCTAAAAGGGGGCTTATGCTACACATCACTTTATGACTCCTACATGGACTATCTGATGTTAACTTGTGGTTTTATAGTGTTATGTGTGCTAAGGGAGTTGAGTGGCCACTTCTAATGGTGGTGCTTTTCCATCTTGTTGTGTAGCCATAGTTTAAAGATCCATGCTTTTTTCTGGCCTGAAATTGGTGTTTATCATATTGACCATGTGGTTTTATTTCATTATTCTATTAGACATCTACCTTTATGTCATGCTCAACTAAGATGAGATAAGGAGATGTCTTTCTATGTTGGCACTTATGGGAGATGTCATCCCCTCATGCCATTGGCACTAGAGCTTATTAGAGAAGAGCTCTTATTATGTGTTCGACTTTCAACGTCCCTTTCTAATGCAAAAATATGTGCCAAGGTGAGTTCTTGTTCACTTATCACAGAGGCTTGGCTCTCTACTGTAAGAACTGTTTACTTCTCTTGTTTACTTGCCCTTATAAATGCTTGGTTTTGTTATTGGGAGAAGTGTTCACTTTTTATTTTTACTAGCCTTAATAAAGGTTTGGTTTCATTATTTGGAAAAAATGTCCACTTTTTCTCTTATCTTTCCTTGATAAAGGCTTGATTTTATTATTTAAAGAATTATTTACTTTTTCTCTTTAATTGCTTGTCTCATATCAAGACTTCATCTTTGGTGTAAAAGGCACATAAAATGTTTAAGGCATATATGGACTTTTGCTTTTCTTTCTTGTAAATTAAGAGAACTGAAAACATATTTTAAATGATTCTTTTTGTATGAACATCTTTCTAATGCAGGGGAAGTCATAGACTTTTTAGTAAATAAAGCCTTTTTAAATTTTACTGTGTCAATACTTAGTCTTTTTTGAAAGAGCTAGTGGTAATGATAGTGCTTGCTTATTTTCGAATGTCATCTTGTTAAATATATTTAAATGTATCTTGGCTAGCAGTCTCCCAAATGTTGTTAGTGACCTTCGAACAACCTTTTTAGCCTATTCTTTTCTAGTTAGTGGTTTGCCCCATTATTTTGCTTTATTCCATTGTGAAAGATGTGTTTACACATGTATTTTCCAAAAATTGGTTTATTTGTTGGCACGTATAGTTATTACATCTATACTTTCGCTATACCCTTTTCATCTTACTTCAAATATTATCTGATGTAGTTGATCTTTCCATTAAGGAGGTTGATATGTTTAAGATAACTTTCCAAAATGTATTCTTTAGAATTAAATGTTTGGAAAAGTGCCTCTCAAGTCACTTGCTGATGTGTTTTCCTTTAGGAGTTATCATTTCTCTCTTGATGATAAGGATGAGGCCTGGTCTACTCTAAATTTGTAACTCTATTTGCATTTTAACTTTTTTTCTAATTTAGTGATATGTTTACTTTAAGATTTAGCATCAAAGGCTTTTTCTTTTGACAGCTTTAGATAAAGTGTTCTGCGCTAAATCTTATTGAGTGTGAGAGATAAAGTTTGGAGATGTCAAATATTTGTTTTTCATTCATATAAAGAGGCATTTATATCTTGGTTTCTTAGACATAGGCCATGAAAGTGTGGACATTTAAATTCTACTACAAAAGTTCTACTAAAACAAAAAAAAGGTAGATATGTTTGGTGTAATATTCTTATCTCTCAATCTCTTTTTGTCATTGAGGTAAGTAAAAGTAAAAAATTAATATAATTTTTGAGCCAAAACTTAACTAACTTTGAGCAATCTCTTAAGGTGATTTTTTGATGTGATGAGCATAAATGATATTGTCTAAGACCTTCTCAGGGAAGTTGGCTCAAACTCTTGCTACCAAGTATCAAAAAACTCCTTTACTTATCTTAGGTCACTTATTATTTCTATTCAATGGATAAAGCAAGGCGTAGGTACCTTACCCTTAATTTTCATAGCAGTGTTGAAAAATTGCCTTATTATCACTAATCCCCTTTAATTTCACCAATACCATATGGTATTACAAATTATATTTTCAAAAAAGATGATCCAATAACTTCCAAAGTGTTTTAACTTAGTCTTCCAAGGAAGATGTTACAGGTTGAAAGGATTTCTACCACTAAAAATTTGATCATCATAGTAGATGTACGCAGCTTAGTTCCAAGAGTGAGTGCAAGTCGATAAGTTCCTTCAACTTTGTCCTCTTCATTATCGAAGCTGATTAACGCATTATGGAAAAGCTTTAACTAGTCATCTGAAATACCCAACTTTTGCATAGTGTCATAGCACAGGACAATGTTAGCTCTTTTACTATCGAAGAGTAGTCTTTTCACTAAGTGATTACAAATCATGGTTGTGATCACTAAGACATCAGCATGGGGGATTTGAATGCCTTGGGTATCTTCTAGTACAAAAGAGATAAATTCATCTCTCTATGTTTTTTGGTTTTTTTCGCTTGACATTATGACTCGGGCTCTGGCTTTTCTCATGCATCTTGATGAGATGGGACCTCTAAACAAATTTCCCCTGATGATGACATGAATGACATTAGCCTAGGGTCAATTTTCTTGGAAGCATGGCCCTTAGTTCTTGACCTTTCTTTCTTGTTAGCAAGTTTCCTAATTATTCATTTGCCTTCTCCCTCTTCTTTTATTACAATCTTCATGTCTTTTTTGTGATTTTTGGGATTTTTTTTCCTTTGGTCGTTTAGACATGAATTTCTTCAAATAGCCTCTTTTGATAAGTTCTTCAATCTAATTTTTCAGATATATGCAGTTCTCTATGTCATGTCAGTGGTTTTTGTTAAAGAAGCAATATTTGGTTCTATCTCTCTTAGCAGTATTAGACTCTATTCTCTTAGGGGCCTTCATGAGGTTTTTTTTTTTCCATAGCAAAAAAGACTTACCTCTTTGGTTTATTGAAGGGAGTGTAGCAGTCATATTTTTTAGGAGGTCGACTTCTTTTTCTCTTCCTCTTTTGTTCTCTTACAAACATGGGTCCTAATATGCTCTTATTATCTTTTTATTCTGTAATATTTGGCTACCTCTCTATTCCTTGATATATGGCTATCATTGTCTCTTCAGCATTGATGTACTTTTCAACTTTCAAAAATAGGTTCGCAAAGACATTGGAAAGCTTTTTTGACTACTGCTAATGAAATAGCTGACGAACTTTTTACTAGGTTTTTAAAATTGGGAAAAGGTTCATTGTTTCAATGTTGAGTACCATGACCTAGCTGCTTTATTTAGTGTTGCTGAAAATGCTTTACTTATGATGGAGTTACTTGCACCTTAGACAAACAAGTTTGTCCAAAATATTTGTCAATGGGATCTAATGTGCCATCTTAGGATTCCATTAGTGGTAGCTTGAACCCTTGCGAAGGCTAATGGTAGCTTGAACCCTTGCGAAGGCTTAGCGATGCCGATTTTTGACATAAATAGGAGTTTCCCAAAGCCTTAAGGGTGAGGAGTAAAGATGCCGATTTTTGACATAAATAGGAGTTTCCCAAAGCCTTAAGGGTGAGGAGTAAAGCGTTAGTCCCCATTTGTTGCTCCATAGCTTTCATCTTAGTCCTCATGTCTTCCCATCTTTTATCAAAGTCTGTGAAACCTTTTGCCTTTTCAAGTTGTTCTTCAAGTTAAACTCTTATCTTTCACATTCTTTATCCAACCTCCATTGAGCTCCTTAATATCCCTTTTGGTGTTCAATCTATCTCTTAAGTCTAGGTGAGTGACCTAAGACCTTTTCCTCAAAGGGCTTGCTTTTTCGCTAGATGCCAAAAGCTAGGAAGGGATAAGTGAAACATTAGATGATGTCTTCTTGGCAATAGCATCTTTTGGCCCCTACATTTCATTAGTAGCACTTCCTTTTTATATGTCATTCACTGCGGGGGGGTCTTTTCAGTTTGTAAGGGGTTTGAAAAGTGAAATCCTTGACTATACTTGCTAAGTTTTAGATATCTTCCCTCAATTACAAGACCACCCTATTATGTGTTTTTAACCAAACTACCCCTACATTTTAAAGAAATCATCAAAATACAGTTAATCTAAAACAATCTACCAAAATACTGCTATTTTGCCATGTATGGCTTGACATGGATTCACTCAAGCGGATAGCCAATCCAACGCGGACTTGCTAATACAAAGTTCATTGAGTCTAATATGGAATTGCTAATGCATACGATGAATCCAATGTGGATTTATTATTTCCTTTGGCTGTTCCAACGTGGACTTGCTAATACAGGTAACGAATCCACGTTGGAATGGCCAAAGGAAATAACAAGTCCAGATTGGATTCGGTATGCATTAGCAATTCCATATTAGACTCGCTAAACTTCCTATCATTTTCCATATGTATGTTAACATGGATCTAATTTTCTCCTAATTTTGTTTTATTTATTTTATTAAATTTATGATATTTTTAAATTTTATTTATATTCTTAATTTTATAGTATTGTAATGTTAATATTTTTATTTATATTATTATTACTATAGGTATTTTTTATATTGTTAAATTGATTATTTTTTATTTAATTATTATGCATATTATTAAATTTATTAATATTTTTTAATTTATTATTATGTATTTTTCTTATTTTTGTAATTAATGAAAGATTTGATTATAAATATAATAATAAATTTTTATTATTAGAAAATTTATTTCATTTGCAATTAATATTAGTAAATGTTTAGGGTGTAAAATATTTAATTTAATTTGTTTAAATTAAACCTTTAATTTAGTTTGTAATTGGGTAATTATTTTTTAAATTTTTTTACGGATAATAAAATAATAAAGACTAATAAAATTTGGTAATAAAACAAAAATAATGAACTACAAAATCTAATAAATCAAAATCTCCAAAAACAATCCTAAAGTATTAATGTCAAATATCCAAAAATATCCGATATACATGAACAGGCACTAATCAAGGTAATGGCTGATGAGATGGATCATGATCATTTCTAGTTAGTCTCTAAGAAGGATCTACAATAGAGCCATGTTGTGTCAAAGTAGGAAATGATGGGTAGGTTGGCTAGGATATTGTGGTGGGTAAGGATAAAGTAGTGGGTAACCATAAAATTATTGTATAAGATATGGTGGGAGAACATTTACAGTTTACTGAGGAATAGGTAATGGGTAGGTTGCTAGGTAAATAATTGGTTATGAATGGGTGAAGGATGAACAAATGGGTGATGAACTGGTGGCTTGATATAGATTGACAATAGTCAGCACATCGAACAACTCTTCTATTATCCCATAAACCATGAGTCCTCCAACGATGTGAAATTTGACCTACCTCAATATCCTTGGATGACATGGTATATCCTCTGCAAGAGGTGTTGGAGGTGGAAGAGCTCGCAAAAACTCCCAAATAGCACATTCACATTCATTCATCAGGTACAGCATCTGCTCCGTCATCTGACGCACTTCATCTTTAGTCAATGCGTACCTCAGGATCAAAGGCCAATTTATAGAGTTGTTCTAAATTGTCGACTTAAGAGACAATTTTCCTATACCAACGCATATCTTTGCCTATGCAGATAGAGGTCTGTAATGGTATGTCGATGATGCATTTCTCAGCACGATTGTCCCACAAGTCAATGTACTTACTATGTACATTAAGCCAAAAGTCATCAACCCTCCTTGCTAATGTAATGCTATTTAATTTCCCTAGCTATAGCAGGGCTTTAGGAACAGGTTGGTCAAGCCTAAACTGACATAGAACCCTATCTGACTGGTGCCACTCAACAATGTGAAAATATACAAGAGGTACCACTGCTCGCCAGATATCTCTACCAGCAATATGTAACTCTGAGAGTGTGATGACAATCTCGACTGTGGCTGCCAAACAATCTACAAAAAGACAACCAATTCGACAAACAAAAAGTGGAAAATAATAAAATCAATATTCAACATTACAACTTAGAAAAGTTAGTAGTAACCTCATCCAATTTCAAACAATTAAAGAAATGCTAATAATATCGTAGTATATGTATCAGACTACTGGACAATTTTTTCTATGTATGCACTTATTTAAATGTCAAATGACGAAACAAATAATGATAATAGAAAATGACTAAATATAAAAAACATGGAGGTACAAACTAAAAAGGTACCTCACCTAAATACAAGTAGATGTTATTGATCTCGGGCCACATTGTAACTGATTGGTACGGTCTGCTAATCTAATAAGGTCGATGTAACAGGAAAGAATCTGCTTCATGCCAAAACTATAAAAGCCAACAAGCCCTAGCAATTTCCTTTTTGTCATAATCGATAGACTTACAAAGCTCACTGTACAAGTATGCAAGGCATGCAAATCCTAAATTATAGTTTTTGGCCTCTTAAAAGTCCATCAACAGAGAAAGGTACATCAATTGCACCCACTTACTAGAATGATCGGTAAATGACATACCTCAAATCAATCTAAGGCAATAGGCTCATACATTACACTAAAGAGTCATATCTTCTAAATGTGCTGGGATAGTCCAAAATTGTCATCGAGCCACATTATACTTATGCTCCCCTTCTTTGTACTCAACTGCTGGCACCAGACCTAGGCAGCTATAATAAATTTCATTCCAATCCCAGTTTATTCTACTAGTCATAGCTCTTCCAGAAATAGGAAGGTTAGTAATAATAGTCATATCATTCAATATCTCATGCACTTTTCCAGGGGGCATGTGGAAAGTATGTGTCTCTGGCCTCCACCTCTCAACTAATGCATTGATTAAAGAGTAATCTACAATGTAGTCCTAAATGTAGGCAACATTGATAAACCCACTAAATTGCAAATAAGGAATAAGTGGCTCAAATGGGCCCACATGTTTAAACTTCTGAGAACGTCTAACATATAACTCTCAACCAGCACGGCCAATCCATAAGTGCGAAGAAATATGTACATCCTGCAATTCAAGTAATAAAGGATCCTCTGGTCTAAGATCAACAACACAAATCACTATGTATAAATCTTTGACACGTGAAAGATAATTATGTCAGCTTGATAGATGAAAATATAATATTCCAACAATTAATAAAATTGAAATTTCAACAATTAAAAACTTTTATCCAATAAATTTAATAGTTAACAATTTACATCAGAGCAATCTAACAACTGTTATAAAATACAAAACAATCCATTAATTACAGGTTACATCCTATATCAACTAGATGGTCCTTCTTCTAGATTCCTAGATGATGTTGATCCAAGGGAAGGACAACTACGATAATTATGGCTAATGTCAGCACATCGTTTACATTTTTTACATTGATCCATGTGGTGTTAGAAGCCATTTGCATATTCACATCATCATTACTCGTTCCCACTTCAATACACAACTCCATACAGTCCCATTTCAGATATGCCTTATACTTTTCTAGAATGATAGCATTATCATTTTTGAAATTAACAAGTATCCATCTTACAGCATCACCTTCCTCCAATTTCAAAAATCATAATCTAATACTTGACAAAAATTGATTTCGTTTAAGATTCAAAATTGAATAAATTTTCTCTTCAAACTAGCTAACATAATATCATGTTTAACACCCAATATACTAGGATCTCCGCTTTTAATACCAACACCATTCAGCCCTTCACATAACCTTCTATGTTGTATTCCTATATATTAACATAGTAAAAGATTTTATTATTTCTTACTTTCTAAATAAAACAATAACATAACAACAAACACCCATCAATCCATACAAATTTTTTTTGCTTCCTAACTAAAATAAATAAAAACAAATGTTTACTTCCTAAAAAAAATTCAATTAATAATAACAAATTTTAACCCATAAAATCTATTTCTCTAAAATAATTGTTCCACAAATAATTTATTAGAGAAATTATTAATCTTAATTTTCACATAACAATAATACCAATTTTAATACTTTAAACAAAAACAAACACTAAATAATAAATAATTGAATTTATCAAAATAAATATGTACCTAGAAATTGATTTCCAAATTATTACTTGATACATCTACAATCACTGTTACAAATAAATAATATAATTAATTACTTAATATAAAAAAAAATAATATAAAAAGTAATATTATAAGTAAAATAAATTTTCTACCTGGAATAATATTGTATGAAGATTAAATGTTGTAGAATGTGAGATAGGATTTTAGAGTTGTAGTAAGAGAGGGAAATTTCAAAAAATGAAGGGAAGCAACAGATGTGTTGGATGTGCTAAAGCACTTAGCATATCCATCAGGACACGCTAAGCATTTTAGCACATCCAAAGTGGACTTGCTATCTGTTTTTGTGAGTTAAATGTCCATATGGATTAAAGTTGTCAACCTTTCGAAACAAGGTCCCATGTGGACTTGCTAAAAGGAGTAACAAATATAGTTGTGACTTGCTATTCTTTGTAGTGAATTTAGCATAGATTCGCTAATCGCTTTAGCGAATCCATGTTGGATTCACTTAATTGACTAGCGAATTTAGGCTTTGACCGCTAGTCAGTTTAGGGAATTTGCATTAGTTTCATACACCAAAAAACAATAGTATTTTGGTAAATTGCTTAGGATTTACACTATTTTGGTAATTTGTTTTAGTTTGAGGGGTAAGTGGGTCAATCACCCCAAACCATTTTGCCTTATTTTATTTTTTGGTTATGGACAAAAGGGTCATTGTACTTCCTCTTTCCTCATCACCATAAGAGAGGTTTGGGCTAGGATCTTGCTTAAGTTTGGTGTGAGTTTTTTTCCGTGAAGCTCTAAGAATTGAGGGAAATCTTGTGCTCCTCACCACTCGAGAAGGTGATCACTTCGGGGAGGTCAATAAGTTTTGTATCTTGTTGCTCTCTTTCTTGAAGGTTTGATGTCTTAGGTTCAATTCTCAATTAAAGCACCAAATGTAGTGAGTGAAAATATTCTTGCAACACTGTAAGCAAGAAGATGTGGACATAGGCGTCAAATATGTTACGTTGAACTTAGTGGAGACACCAAAGAACGAGGTGCTGGAAGATGTAAAGATGTCAGGATGTTGGGTCGAAGTAATCCAAAGGTCTAAGAGGATGCCAAGAAGATGTCAAGATGTCAAGACGTTAGAGCTAAAGTGGTTCAAAGTCTCTTGCAAGATGAGAAGAAATGTTAAAAGGGTGCCGAAGGTGTTCCTCCAAAGCATGCTGTAACCTTCAAGTTAATTGTTATTCGAAGTGTAGCACATAGGAACTTAAGGAGCTTGGAAAATAAAAGGAGTCTGGAAAAAGATAAATTATTATCTAGTTAGGGGACTTCTGGCTTCCCATAAGGCCCTAAGCCGGTTGCCTTTTTTTTTTTTTTTTAGTTTTTACATATATTATTATATAATAATACATAAAATCATTATAATTACATAAATATATTATAAGTTACATAAATCA